>AWOL01S0403308.1:0-11222 GCA_000715115.1 Nicotiana otophora
TAATTAGACAGTTTATTAGAACTGTAAAATTGACTAACAATGAAGCTGAGTATAAGGCCATGATTCCAGGTCTAGAGCTGGCTAAAAGCTAGGGGGCCGAAATGATCGAAGCCAAATGCGAATCTCCTTGTCGTAAATCAAGTCAAAGGAAGATTCGAAGTAAAAGAAGAACTCATGCGGAGGTACTTAGACAAACTGCAGGTAACCCTGCACCAATTTAAAGAATGGACTTTGCAGCACATACCTTGGGACCAAAATAGTGAAGCCGATGCACTGGCTAGCTTGGGGTCGTCAGTCGACTCCGATGATTTCAGCTCGAGGGTAGTGACTAATGAACTTGGTTACAGAAGAAGGTCACACCGAAGTAAACATAATGAGTTTGACTTGGGATTGGAGAAACAAATACATAGACTACTTGAAGACAAGAAAATTGCCTTCGGATCCCAATGAATCGAGAGCACTACGCACTAAAGCGACCAGATTTAGCTTAGTCGAGGTGGTATTGTTCAGGAGATCTTTCTTCGGACCCTTGTACAGATGCTTAGGGTCGGGAGAGATCGAGTACGCCATGAGAGAAGTTCATGAGGGCATATGCGGGAACCATTCGGGGAAGAATCCCTAGTTCGGAAGCTAATCAGAGCCGGCTACTACCGAGGCGAATGGAGAAGGATGAGAAAAATATCGTATGAAAATGCGACGAGTGCCAAAGACACGCCCCGATGATCCATCAACCGGGGGAGATACTCTACTCGGTCATGTCTTCGTGGCCGTTTATGAAGTGGAGAATGGACATCATCGGTCTCCTATCATGGGTGACTTGTAAAGTTCAATTCATAAAGTTTATGACCGACTATATTTCCAAATGGGTCGAGGCTCGGGCATTCGAAAAAGTCTGAGAGAAAGAAGTCATCGACTTCATCCGGGACCACATAATATGTCAATTTGGGATACCGATCGAGATCAGATGCGACAACGAGAAGCAATTCATCGGTAGTAAGGTGAGTAAGTTTCTCGAAGATTACAAGATCAAAAAGATACTATCAACGCCTTAACACCCTAGCAGAAACGGGCAAGCGAAATTAACGAACAAAACTATACTCCAAAACTTGAAAAAGAGGCTGATTGGTCGAAAGGAAAGTGGAAGGAAATCTTGCCCGAAGTCTTGTGGGCGTACCATACAACTTCGAAGTCGAGCACCAGGGCGACCCTGTTTTCTCTGGTCTATGGAGATGAAGCCTTAATACCAGTCGAGGTATGGGAACCGAGCCTCAGGTTCTAGTATGCTATCGAGGAGTCAAACGGCGAGGCTATGTCAATGAGCCTGGAACTATTAGGCGAAAAACGGGAGACCGCCCTAGTCCGGTTGGCCGCCCAGAAGTAGCGAGTAGGAAGATACTACAACTGGAGATCCAACCTCCGACACTTCCAAGTCGGGGACTTGGTATTGAGAAAATTAACATTGCACACTAGGAACCCCAACGAAGGAAAACTGGGCCCGAATTGGGAAGGACCATATCGGGTTTTCGGAATAACCGGCAAAGGCTCATATATACTCGAAACGGGAAATGACGTACAACTACCAAATAACTGGAACGTGGCACACTTAAAGCGATACTACTGCTAAGGTACGAACCTAATCCCTTATTAATTTCATTAAATTATGGACTAACATATGCAGGTACTCAACTAGTGGCGAATGCGGCTATTAGGTCTGAAAGCACGTGTTGCACTTTTTTTCCTTGAACCGATTTTGTCCTGAAGCGAGATTTCGGCAAGGTTTTTAATGAGGCAACAGTAAAACATGCTACCTTAGTTTTGATGGCTGGCCTTAAACAGAAATTGGTGATCGTTGGCTCAAAATCAACAGTATCCGAGCCCTCACACTTGAATACTGGGGCCATTACCCATATGTTAAGATCTTTAGCAAGGGAAAAGAAAATTTTATGTGTCAAAAGCTAAGGCTTGGTGGTTAGGATTTATTGTAAGGGTCAAACGGTCATACAAACTGTGTCCACATAGTCCCCTCTAGCCACGACACAAGGCTTATGCGCCTCCGATCATGTACCTTATGTATTAATTAATGAAATAAATCTTTACTTCCATTATACTTTATTACTGTATAGTTCACTTCTCCGATCCTGGATCCTAAAGCCCACGGGCTATCCCTACTCGGGGATTGTCGACCGATAAAAATTCGGATGACCCGGGCAATAGAATCCTGGAGGCACTAAGCCTATTAGGCTATGCACGAATACAAAAGGCTAGAACCATCCTAAAAACGTCTCGGAGACGTCCGAAGCCCATACTCAAAAATTAAGACATTAAGGCCTTTACATAAAATTGAAACCTATTAAGAGGATGCCCTCGACAAAAAATATCATCTAAGACACTTGAGCATCTTAAAAAGCCTTTAACTCTATCAAAATCTCGAAACCACAGTTGCCATCAAAATCGGGCCTCGTATGGATCTCCGAAAAACGGATACTCCAGTCTACATTTGATTTTATGCTAAGGCATTTTAAAATAATGCGCAAATAACAAAATTGCAAATAGATGCTGGAAAGTAAAGATATGGTATTGCCAAAGGGGAAAATTTTATATATTTCAAAAAATTATTTACAAAGGCACGATAGAAGGTCCTCAAAATAAACAAAAAAGAAAATATACAAAGAAAAACCAACAAAAGAGAACTAATGCATCTACGCCTAGTCTTCATCAGGGCTCGACTCGTCATCGGAACCGTCAGAACCAACTCGCAGGCTCATAGATATCCTTTGCCTCGGTCTCGAGTTTCTTCACTTCTTCGATCTCGGCCAACAGGTCAAAACCTCGGACGTGAATCTCCTCTAGGGTCTTCCTCCGGGACAGCTGCCTCACATATTCGGCCTTCGTCTTTAAGTGAGCCTCGACTACTTCCACATCAGCCTTATACTAGGCCAACATTTCCTCAACCTCGGAGGATTCGATCGAAGTCTCCTCCAATTTGGATTTTAGCGAAGTATATTCTTGGCCGAGGGTATCCCGTTCCGTGATGGATGAGTTCAGCTGTGCCCGGAGTTTATCATTTAGCCGAGAACACTTGTCGGCCTTGTCCTTTGCCACCCGGAGTTGGTTCTTGACCGATGCCAACTCCTCTTTTGTGGCCTCTTTCTCTGAAGCTAGCAGATTCATCCTTCCCTTCCATACATCGGTCTCGGCCTTAACCTCGTCCATCTCAGCCCGAAGTTGGTCGATCAAATATACCTTCTCTTGGACCTACGAGGTTGCATTGTTAGTCATCATGAGTAGTTTCTCGTTGTTAGCCTAAAAGATCCTTACCTTCTCGACCAGATCGGCGTGCTCCCATTTCGTGGACGAGGCCTTTTTTTGAGCCCTTTCTAGCTCGGCCCAGAGTGTTGGGAGATCCTTAATAGCTTCATATTGTTGCTCACTAAGAGCCCTATACATGTCCTTCTTTCGGATTTTCTCTTTAAGCTCGAACTTGAGTTGACTTATCTCCAAACAAGACCGAAGAAAGCTTTCATGGTGAAGCACCGAAGCCTGAAAAAACAACAAGACAATTAGAGTATGTTGAGCAGAATCTGCAAAAGATACAAAGGATAAAATGTATTACCCGATTCAGTGCATGTTGCTCCTTGTTGAAGAGGCTCGACGTGCCTACCTCATTCATCTTTGCCTGGTCCTCCTCGGTCACCAGGCAACGAAGTTAGCTGGCCACGCCCACCGGAGCGGACAACACCCGAGCGTCTGCCGGGATAGTAAGAATGACCATCCTCTTGCGGTCAGGGTCCATGCTCGGGGCAGGGAATTGCTTCACCAGTATTGGGCTCGAGCTCGGATCGCCCACCCCCTATGGCACACCCTTTTCCGGGACCTTGACAAGCGCAAAACACAACACCAAATTGATGCTCGCTATCCAAAGATAGTATAGTTTAATTATCGTCTCCACAGGGATTTGATTTAAATAATGCTCTAGTAATTTCTAGTTTAACGATTATTCAGGATGATCAATACTTGATTTGGATTGATTACGAACTACGATTAACTACTAAAGTAAAACAATTGACAATTGGCTATAAAGAACTAGAGATTAGCATAGTTGATTTCTTATCAATGTGAGGAATAAAGATTTGACAGGATAGGTGCAAGATAGCTATTTGAGATTTGACTCTAGTTTAATTCACTATAATATTTTAATGATTCACATGAATTCACTCGATGATTAGTTCAAACGTGTAGTCAAAACCCATCTCTCGATTAAATCTTAGATGTATGAGGTGAACTAATATAAGCACTGTTAAAGTATGCAAGCATGCGTTAGTGGATTAGTCTTTAGGAAAACGTCTCTCGAATATTCTCCTAACATGATTTAATCAACAATTCAACAAGCTCTTTTGATTACTTAAGAGAATCAATGAACTAAATCAAACAAAATAATGCAAATATAATCACCAAAATATTCCTCTTTCGACTAAATAGACTGGTGAATAAAGTTGCAATAATTCTAAGCTCCATAAACGAATTCAAGTAAAGAACTAGAGTTAAAATCCACAAATATCAATCAAAACACCATATCTGTTAAACCCTAAGGGAGACTACTCCATAATCATGGAGGAAGTCATCACAAATATAATTAAAGAATAAGAAAATATCAATCTAATGTTACAATCCAAACTCCCGTATTGAATTGATGGAAAGATGATGAAATATTGTGTCTTGTAGCCTCCAATGCTCTCCCAAAGCTTCCAAGGTCAAAAATCCCTTCAAAAACGTGTTTGCAATGTATTTATACCAAGTAGGAACAAACCCAGATGAAACTACCCTCTTTGAGCCGAAGTGGGAACTTTTTATACTTCATGCATCACACAGTGCTATGCAGGGTGCGTCGCATTAGTGCAATTTGCTCGGTTGTAAACTCTCTGAACTTAGCTTGTCTGACAAAATTTTGTACTAATGCCTCGCACTATGCCACGCACTATGCGTAGCATTAGTGTATTTTTCTGTCAAACCCAAGAACTCTAAGTCTCTAAACTTCTCAAACTTCTAACAAAATTTTGTACTAATGCGACGCTTAATGCTACGCGTTATGCAACGCACTGGTACTTTTTGCTCTAGCCCTTGCTATTTCTTCCAAATTTGGTATGTAACGCCGATCCACGAGCCCTGGACGCAATCCTGGTTTAATTCCTTGGGGTTTTACTCATACTTTAAAGATTTAATTATTTGATTTAGCTTCAGAACATCTTCTTAACTCGGAATCATCTCTTACAAAGCATACAACACGTGATAAGTGCAAATCACCATCACTTAAGCTCCAACATGATCAAAGTACAGTAATTAGAGTGCAAAATGCGGCTAAAACACGTGATTCTAGCCTACCATCAAACCTCCAGGTGACCAAGCCTGGAAAAGTCCTCCAACGCGGCCATGTCTATGCCGTCGAAGAACGAGTTGAGGGCATCATCTAGGCTTGGCGCCATCTCGTTTGACTTCTGTTTGCCCGCTTGGTCCTCCTCAGGCATGGACTTGGTATAGGACGGTGTCTCCACGATGTCGATGACACCAACTACCTCATTCGGGATGGGAGCAACTTCTCTGGAAACTACAACCTCCGTCTCTCTCTCTGGCCCCCGAGCTAGAGGAGGATCGACCTCGTGGTCATCTCTCTCGGTCGCTGCCCGCTCCTCCTCGTCGAGGGTCGACTCATGAGCCATGAACTCGAGGTCGTCATCCTCGGGGTAGTCTCTTAGTCGGAAAAGGGAATTAGAATTCGGTACCCTGGACTTGGTGCTCCTTTTGTTTTTTCGGATCCGGATGGCCACCCTCTTCTTCCTCACCTCAACATCTAGGGAGCCCGAGGACTTCCCTTTTCTTATTTTTCTCCTCCTTTGTGGAAGGTTGGGCAAGTGTGGACGGACCCTCATCCTCATTCAACGGCCTGAGCTTAGTGGTCTTGGGCAAACCTGTGAGAAAGAAAAAGACTTAGCAAAATATAAGTTAAGCCTATGAGTGTGATCACTCAGAGAGAACCTCACCATGGAAACAGGCCACCCACTTGCCCTTTGAGAGCTTGCGCCACGCGCGCTCGGAGTAGGGCATCTGTTTGCAGATCTCGGGCAACCGCTGTACAACAACAAACACGGGCAATTAGAAAAGGGAATGAAAGGGAATTCCAAGTATTCAATAAGTGAAAGACTTAGGGGATGCGTTCCACTTTTCGGGGAACGGGAAAAATTTGGAGGGGATGAGGTCTTTGGTCTTCACTCTAATGAACCTCCCTGCCAGCCTCGATCTCGGTCCTTGTCGATGCTTGAGAATAAAGCCTTACTTGCTCGACGAACGAGCTTGATCAAACTGCCTCGGAAGATTCGAGGGACTGTATAGGCCAAGCAAATGGTCAAGAGTAAACCGAGGTGCTTCGGTGTTGTTTATAAAATATCGAAGGAGGATCACGATACTCCAAAAAGAGGGATGGATCTTCCTGCGGCAAACCTCGTACCATTTATAAAAATTAAGGATTGCGGGATCCACCGGGACGAGTGTAAGGGGTAAGTGTAAACACTCAGGTTCCCCTCCACGTGCGTAGTTATGTCCTCGGTGGGCTTGGGTACGACCACAATTTTTCCTTCCCAACTACAATCTACCCGAACTATGGGTAGTGTCTCTGCGATGACAGAACATATGTACCTCCATGCTCCCTTGCCTCGGTCTTGCTGGATAGCGGCCTTCTCAACATGGAAGTCGTTCTCGATACCACAACTCTCGGGGACGGAGCTCTTCAAAGGAGGCTCCGGGGCCACCTCAGGAACGCTACCTCAGCATTTGTGGCCGGGTTGGAAGATAAAGGGGCAGGCTGTTGAGGCACATACTTGGAATTTTTTGCCATCGAGTCCTGGGAATATGAAGGTTTGAGGAAAGTCTATGAAGATTTGAAGAAAAATCTATGAAGACTTGAAGAAAAGTCGATGGAGATTTGAAGATGGGATGAAGATATGAAGGTATGGGTTGTAGATTCAAAGAAGATCTATGAAAATTTGAAAAGAATTTGTGAAGATATGAAGGTTCAAGGAAGCAATGTATGAAGATTTGAAGAAGACAAAACATCGCGAGTGCTTTGATTATTTGTTTCATCTTTAATTCATTTATCTATTATTTTTATTATTCGTGTTAAATTAAATCAAACATCCTTTAAACCACGTATAAATTTAATTGCTATCCAATTTAGGGATAAACATAAGTACTCCTATAAAATAGTGTGGCTTTGATTAATGATTTCCAATGAAATAAACATGGGTGTAGGTGGGTTTATCTACACATGGGTCGGTTGAAATGGACCTCATCATCAATTAGTTGATTTTTGGCTCAAAATTGGAGAAAACTCAGGCTACTTTTTTGTAAAAATGGCATGGGGTAGCCACTATTTAAGGTTTATTTTTTATCCATCAATTCTAATGTTGAGAAAAAATAGCCACTACTCTATTAAAATTAATATGAAAAGATATTTTTACCCTTCCTTCTTTCTCTTTTCTTTCCCAAACCCTTTATCAAAAGTTCAAAACCCTCGCTTTTCTCTCCAGAACTTCATCTCGTTACTTCTCTACCTACATGCAGTAAGACTTTGTCATATTCTCTGCATCGAATACATTAAATTTTATTCTTGGAGGGAAGATAAGCAGATCACAGGAGAAATTTCAGTCCCGAAGATTGCAGTTGTGTCAGCACTGGGTTTAATCCTGAGCTCACATCCTTTGTCCAACTTCATCTGTACTCCTTTGTCATCTTCTTTGCAGCGAACTTGTCGACGTTTTTCGTTAATCGAATTGTATGTTGTCTATTTTGCTTTTATGCATTATTCTTTTTGTATATCTCTAATTTAGCGATAACATTGGGTCTTAATGCTGTGTTTGTGATCAAGTATGTGCATCTTAGCAGTAAAAGTAAAAATGTCTTAAATAATAATTATAACTTGATTCGCTGAGGAATAAGAAGTGAATTTTCTGAGAAAGTTATTGAGAACCTTTGGGCATTGAATTGTGTTTGTGGTTCAATCAATATATTGATTATGTAATATGCAATCAGAGTAGTTCAGTCGTTGAGAATTTTGGCTAAAGATAAATTTGTATGTTAACTGTGCTTAGGAATTTTGCTAAATACTTGTATTATTAACTGTGCTTCTATTAAAGATTCATCTAATTAGGTCCTGACTTTTAGTTTTTTAGTTTAAATATTAAGGACATTTCAGAAAAATAGTCCTAATCTTTACCTTCTATTTCCTTCTTTGTAGTGAGCTAATGGAAGGAGATCGTGTTTTCGAGTTTGATGATTGGCGTAATTTGATGATCTATTAGAAAGGAGATTTTCAGTATAAGGAAACAATAAAAAGTTTCTTGTCGAACACTCAATGGAAAAGTTGAGAGATGGTGTTTTCGGACACTTTTTCTGATTGGAAGGTGTGAAATTCCGTGGCAAACTTATTCATTGTGTGTTGCTTTCTGAAATTATAAGCAATGACACGAATTCAATGACATTCAAGGTTTTTGATCATGAAGTGAATTTTACACGTGAAGCTTTCCAGATAATTACTGGGTTGAAATATTTTTCTTCAGTGGACTTCAAATTTTTGAGTGAAAGAGATAATAGGTTTTCTAAAGTCTACTTTCCCGGAAAGGATAGAACTGAGTTAGGCGATTTGTGGTATTTTATTACTAGTCACCCATCTGGTACAACCGCATCATTTTTAGGCAGCGGCGACGATGCGGTGAAGTTGGCAACAATTTATTTTGTTGAATCTGTGTTGATGGGGAAGCGCAAGACTCGGAATGTGTCTGAGCGAGTAATGAAAATCATTGATGACGATGAACTCTACTCTTCTTTCAATTGGGGTTCTCTTTTGTTATGAAAAGTTACTCAAATCATTGAAGAGTTGCTTGAAGCCCAAACAAAATACTTCAGACAATGAGAATGAGAATGAGACAGAGAAAGAGAAAGATAAAGATAAAGAGAAGGACATTTATACTATGTTTGGCTNTCGGTACCCTGGACTTGGTGCTCCTTTTGTTTTTTCGGATCCGGATGGCCACCCTCTTCTTCCTCACCTCAACATCTAGGGAGCCCGAGGACTTCCCTTTTCTTATTTTTCTCCTCCTTTGTGGAAGGTTGGGCAAGTGTGGACGGACCCTCATCCTCATTCAACGGCCTGAGCTTAGTGGTCTTGGGCAAACCTGTGAGAAAGAAAAAGACTTAGCAAAATATAAGTTAAGCCTATGAGTGTGATCACTCAGAGAGAACCTCACCATGGAAACAGGCCACCCACTTGCCCTTTGAGAGCTTGCGCCACGCGCGCTCGGAGTAGGGCATCTGTTTGCAGATCTCGGGCAACCGCTGTACAACAACAAACACGGGCAATTAGAAAAGGGAATGAAAGGGAATTCCAAGTATTCAATAAGTGAAAGACTTAGGGGATGCGTTCCACTTTTCGGGGAACGGGAAAAATTTGGAGGGGATGAGGTCTTTGGTCTTCACTCTAATGAACCTCCCTGCCAGCCTCGATCTCGGTCCTTGTCGATGCTTGAGAATAAAGCCTTACTTGCTCGACGAACGAGCTTGATCAAACTGCCTCGGAAGATTCGAGGGACTGTATAGGCCAAGCAAATGGTCAAGAGTAAACCGAGGTGCTTCGGTGTTGTTTATAAAATATCGAAGGAGGATCACGATACTCCAAAAAGAGGGATGGATCTTCCTGCGGCAAACCTCGTACCATTTATAAAAATTAAGGATTGCGGGATCCACCGGGACGAGTGTAAGGGGTAAGTGTAAACACTCAGGTTCCCCTCCACGTGCGTAGTTATGTCCTCGGTGGGCTTGGGTACGACCACAATTTTTCCTTCCCAACTACAATCTACCCGAACTATGGGTAGTGTCTCTGCGATGACAGAACATATGTACCTCCATGCTCCCTTGCCTCGGTCTTGCTGGATAGCGGCCTTCTCAACATGGAAGTCGTTCTCGATACCACAACTCTCGGGGACGGAGCTCTTCAAAGGAGGCTCCGGGGCCACCTCAGGAACGCTACCTCAGCATTTGTGGCCGGGTTGGAAGATAAAGGGGCAGGCTGTTGAGGCACATACTTGGAATTTTTTGCCATCGAGTCCTGGGAATATGAAGGTTTGAGGAAAGTCTATGAAGATTTGAAGAAAAATCTATGAAGACTTGAAGAAAAGTCGATGGAGATTTGAAGATGGGATGAAGATATGAAGGTATGGGTTGTAGATTCAAAGAAGATCTATGAAAATTTGAAAAGAATTTGTGAAGATATGAAGGTTCAAGGAAGCAATGTATGAAGATTTGAAGAAGACAAAACATCGCGAGTGCTTTGATTATTTGTTTCATCTTTAATTCATTTATCTATTATTTTTATTATTCGTGTTAAATTAAATCAAACATCCTTTAAACCACGTATAAATTTAATTGCTATCCAATTTAGGGATAAACATAAGTACTCCTATAAAATAGTGTGGCTTTGATTAATGATTTCCAATGAAATAAACATGGGTGTAGGTGGGTTTATCTACACATGGGTCGGTTGAAATGGACCTCATCATCAATTAGTTGATTTTTGGCTCAAAATTGGAGAAAACTCAGGCTACTTTTTTGTAAAAATGGCATGGGGTAGCCACTATTTAAGGTTTATTTTTTATCCATCAATTCTAATGTTGAGAAAAAATAGCCACTACTCTATTAAAATTAATATGAAAAGATATTTTTACCCTTCCTTCTTTCTCTTTTCTTTCCCAAACCCTTTATCAAAAGTTCAAAACCCTCGCTTCTCTCTCCAGAACTTCATCTCGTTACTTCTCTACCTACATGCAGTAAGACTTTGTCATATTCTCTGCATCGAATACATTAAATTTTATTCTTGGAGGGAAGATAAGCAGATCACAGGAGAAATTTCAGTCCCGAAGATTGCAGTTGTGTCAGCACTGGGTTTAATCCTGAGCTCACATCCTTTGTCCAACTTCATCTGTACTCCTTTGTCATCTTCTTTGCAGCGAACTTGTCGACGTTTTTCGTTAATCGAATTGTATGTTGTCTATTTTGCTTTTATGCATTATTCTTTTTGTATATCTCTAATTTAGCGATAACATTGGGTCTTAATGCTGTGTTTGTGATCAAGTATGTGCATCTTAGCAGTAAAAGTAAAAATGTCTTAAATAATAATTATA
>AWOL01S0403573.1:8454-25427 GCA_000715115.1 Nicotiana otophora
ATACTTGAAGTGCCAAAAAGATGTGGATATCTGCTCCATACATCATGATCGGTATCCTAAGTTGCCTCCTTAACTGGTTGACCTCTCTACTGAACCTTCATCGATATAATATCCATCGACCCCAACTTCCGAACTTGCCTGTCAAGAATAGCCATCGGTTCCTCCTCATAAGCCAAGTTCTAGTCTAACTACAACATACTGAAATCTAACACATGTGACTGATCCTCATGATAATTCCTAAGTATGAAAACATGAAACAGAAGATGATCTCCCAACAAGATGGGTGGCAAAGCAAGCTTGCATTCCACCTTACTCACTCTCTCCAAGGCCTCATATAGATCAATGTAACGAGGGCTCAACTTGATCTTCTTCCCGAACCTCATCACGCCCTTCATAGGCAAACTCTTAGATGGACCCTCTCACCCTCCATAAAATCTACACTACGAGCCCTCATGTCATCATAACTCCTCTGCCTAGACTGTGCTATACGAAGTGACTCCCGAATCAATTTCATATTTTCCAAAGCATCACGAACTACGTCAGTGCCCAACAACCTAAACTCCCCAGGCTCAAACCAACTAACCAGAGAATGACATCGCCTCTCATATAAGGCATCATACGGAGCCATCTGAATACTCGACTGGTAGCTTTTATTGTAGGTAAACTCTGCTAATGGTATAAATTGATCCTACTAGCCTCTGAAATCAATGACACGGGCTCTCGGCATATCCACGAAGATCTAAATGGTACGCTCGGACTGTCTATCCGTCGGAGGATGAAATAATGTACTCAATTCGACCTGCATCCCCAGCTTATGCTGAATTGCTCTCCAAAATCGGGATGTAAACTGTGTGCCTCGATCCGATATGATAGACACAGGCACACCATACATGCAAACAATATCTCTAAAATAAATTAGAGCCAATAACTCTGAAGTGTATGAAGTCATGACCAGATATAAATGTGCAGATTTGGTCAGTTATTTCATAATGACCCACACAACATCAAATCTCCTCAAGGTTTGTGGAAATCCAACCACAAAATCTGTAATAATATCTCTCACTTTTACTCCGATATATCTAACCTTTGAAGAAAACCACCCGATATTTGACGCTCATACTTGACCTGCTGACAGTTCAAACACCATGCAACATGATTGACAATGTCCTTTTTCATCCTTCTCCACCAATAATATTGCTTTAAATCATGATATATCTTTGTAGCACCTGTGTGAATGGACTACCATGAACTATGAGCCTCTTCAAGGATTAACTCCCTCAAACCATCTGCCTTCGGAACACAAATTTGACCCTGAAGCCTTAACACCCCATCATCACCAATAGTCACCTCCTTGGTATCACCTCNAGGCACACCATACATGCAAACAATATCTCTAAAATAAATTAAAGCCAATAACTCTGAAGTGTAGGAAGTCATGACCAGATATAAATGTGCGGATTTGGTCAGTTTTTCCATAATGACCCACACAACATCAAATCTCCTCAAGGTTTGTGGAAATCCAACCACAAAATCTGTAATAATATCTCTCACTTCTACTCCGATATATCTAGCCTTTGAAGAAAATCACCTGATATTTGACGCTCATACTTGACCTGCTGACAGTTCAAACACCATACAACATGATTGACAATGTCCTTTTTCATCCTTCTCCACCAATAATGTTGCTTTAAATCATGATATATCTTTGTAGCACCTGTGGTGAATGGACTACCGCAAACTATGAGCCTCTTCGAGGATTAACTCCCTCAAACCATCTGCCTTCGGAACACAAATTTGACCCTGAAGCCTTAACAACCCATCATCACCAATAGTCACCTCCTTGGTATCACCTCCTTGGTATCACCTCTCTGCATCATGTCCATAAGGACAAGCAAGTAGGGATCGTCATACTGGCACGCCTTAATGCACTCAAACAAAGATGATTGCGATACAACACAACACAAGCAAGTACCTTGATGGGCTCCGAGGTATCCAACCTTACAAATGTATTGGCCAAAGCCTGAACATCCACAACTAATGGTCTCTCAACAGCCGGAATAAATGCCAAACTCTCCCATGCTCTTCGACTTTCTACTCAGGGCATCAACTACTACATTGGCCTTCCCCGGAAGATAAAGAATGGTGATATCATAGTCCTTCCACAGCTCCAACCATTTCCGCTGACTCAAGTTAAAGTCTTTCTGTTTGGACAGATGTTGGAGTCTCCAGTAATCTGTATATACCTCACATGACATGTCATATAGATAATGACTCTAAATATTTAGCGCATGTACAATAGCTGCTAGCTCCAAATCGCGCACCAGATAGTTCTTCTCATGGGGATTCAGTTGGCGCAACGCGTAGGCAATCACCCTACCATCCTGCATCAACATACATACCAAGACCAATCCTTGAAGCATCATAATAGTCTGTATAAGCTCTTGATATTAAAGGCAAATCCAACACTGGAGCCATAGTCAATGCTACATTGAGCTTCTGAAAGCTCTCTTCACACTCGTCTAACCACTTGAATGGAACGCCCTTCTAAGTCAACTGAGTCATTGGGCTGCAATAGATGAAAACCCTTCTTAAAGTGGAAATAATACCCATCCAAGCCTAAGAAACTCCTGATCTCAATAGCAGTAGAAGCTCTAAACCAAGTTTGAACTACTTCAATCTTCTTTGGATCTACCTTGATCCCATCACTAGAAACCATGTGACCCAAGAATGAAATCGAGTCTGGCCAAAATTCAAACTTGGAGAACTTATCATATAGCTTCTTCTCCCCAAATATTTGGAGCATAGTCCTTAGATGATGCTCTTGCTCCTCAAAACTATGGGAATATACCAAGATACCATCAATGAACACAATAACAAAGGAATCCAAATATGGCTAGAACACATTGTTCATCAAATGCATGAAGGTTGCTAGGGAATTAGTCTACCTAAAAGACATTACAAAAAGCTTATAGTTCCCGTAACGAGTCCTAAAAGCCATCTTAGGAATGTCCATAGCCTTGATCTTCAACTGGTGATACTCCGATCTCGAATTAATTTTCGAGAACACCCTAGCACCCTGCAACTGGTCAAATAAATCATCAATGCGAGGCAGTTGATACTTGTTCAACTGTAGATGTTAACCTTATTCAACTGCGTATAATCAATACACATCCTCATGGAACTATCCTTCTTATTCACAAACAACCCCCGTTGACCCTACCGCGATAAACTAGGCTTGATGATTCCCTTATCCAGTAACTCTTGCAACTGTTCTTTGAATTTCTTCAACTCTACTAGAACCATGTGATATGGTGGAATAGATATGGCTGAGTCTCCGGTACCAAGTCAATACCAAAATCAATATCCCTATTAGATTTCATGCCCGGTAGGTCTGTTGGAAATATATATGGAAACTCCTTTACAATAGGAACTGAATCAACGGTAGGAGTATAAGCACTAAAATTCATCACAAAGGCTAAGTGTTCTAAGTACCCCTTCTCAACTATCCGCTGAGCCTTCAGAAATGAAACCACCCTACTAGGAGTATACTCCAGAGAACCCTTCCATTCCAATATTGGCTACCCCGGCATAGCAAAGGTGTCTTAGCATGAAAATCAAGAATAACATGATACGGATATAACCAGTCCATACCCTTAATCACATCAAATCCACCATAATAAGCAGCAGAAGATCAGCATAGGTCTCAAAGCCACTAATAGTAACCAAACAAGATTGATACACCCGATCTACCATAATAGAATCACCAACAAGTGTAGATACATGAACATGAATATCAAAAGGACTACAAGGCAAACCCAAATACGATGCAAAGTATGATGAAACATAGGAATATGTAGAACCATGATCAAATAGAATCGTTGCATCCCTGTGACAGACTGAAACAATACCTGTGATGAGCACATTAGAAGCCTCTGCCTCGGTCCTACCCAAAAATGCATAATAGTGGGCCTAACCTCCGCCTGACTGACCTTCGCCTCTAGGGAATCCCTTAACTGCTTATGCTACGCCTCTAGCTAGAGGGTCTGATAGTGTAATAGCTAGAACCGGAGCCACTGCCTGAGGACCCTGTTGTGCTGCACCTCTACCACATCTGGGTAATCCCACTTAATGTGACCTACATCTCGACTCTCAAAATAACCTCGAGCTGATAATGGCTACTAAATCTGAGGCTACCTCTGATAACCTAAGTACCCAATAGAAGAACCCTGGGCTGAATGAGTACAATAGGAGCTCTGTGCTGGTAATGTACTGAATAAAGACTGAACTAGAGCACCACGAGCAGGCTGATAAGTTGAAGGAGCTAGCCTGCTAGGATGTCCACTTCCAGAATGATCTTTACCTCCAAATGATGTACCACTAAAACCGCCAGAATATCAGAGCTTTTTGCCCCTTCCTACCATGGCCTCCTTGCTCTGACCCCAAATACGCTCAATCATGTGTGTTATATCCAAAACCTAAGAAATGTAGTACTAGTCTTTGCCTCCCTGGCCATAGCAATATTGATACCAAAATTTAGCCCCTTAATGAACCTCCTCACTTTCTCAACCTCGGTAGGGATCAAAAAAGCTGCATAACGGGATAGATTAGGGAATCTAATCTCATACTTGGTCATAGTCATGTGACCCTACTAGAGGTGCTCGAATTGACCCTGTATCTCCTCCCTCTGAGTAAGTGGAATGAACTTCTCTAAGCGTAGATGTGAGAACTGACTCAAAGTGAGTAGAAATGACTTTGTTTGCCTGCTACGCTCATATGACTCTGTTGGCCTTCTCTCTTGGCTGGCCCTTGAAGTTGAAAAGTAGTGAATGTGACCCTATTAGACTCCACAAACCAAGATTCCACAGAATCTCCTGACAACCATCTAAGAACTCATGTACATCTGCCGAAGGATCACCATCATAATATGAAGAACCCATCTTCCTGAACCGATCAAACCTATTTTGCTCCTCCTCAGACATAACATCCTCTAATACCGAGCTAATCCAATTATGGAGGATGTCCCCTAACTTGTACTGCTCCTAAGGTCTGATAACCAGCCGCAACCTGCTTAGGAGTATGAGTAGCAGTTTTCAGTGCCCCTACCCCGACCTAAGAAGTAGTCGGCGCCACAGAAAGTACTTCGGTCTGCGATAGACCCTTCACAAGATCAACCAAATGAACAAGGACATCCTAAAGTACCGGGGTAGCAATAAACCCCTCCGGTGCCTGAGCTAGTCCAACTGACTCACCCAGATCAAAAACATGCTCCTCCACTAGATCTACTAGTGGTTGCCCTAGCAAGGGCTCTAACTCTAGCACGGGACCTGCCTCTACCTCGACCATGACCTCGTACTACCCTATCCTGAGGGGCTGGTGCCTGATCAACTGCTCCCGATGAACGTGTTCTCACCATATGCGAGAGAATAAAAAGAAGAGGATTCAAACTGTGGATTAATAAGCAACACGATAAAGAATGAAAGAATTGTAGTTTTCTAACATCTTGTAGCCTCTCAGAGATAAGTACAGACGTCTTCATACCGACCTAGAAGACTCTACTAGACCTGCTTGTGACTTGTGTGACCTACACAACCTAGAGCTCTGATACCAACTTGTCAAAACCCAAAATCCTATCTCAAGGCCGCGATGGCGCCTAACCAAACTTGCTAAGCAAGACAAGCGGAAGATAACAAATAAAGTCTATTTTTATTATTTTATAGAGAATATAGCAATAAAAGCTGGAAATTATCTCAAAATAGTGATAATATCTGATAACACCACAAGCAAGACCTAAAAACGACCATTACAATACGCCCCCAAGACTAGGTGGCACAAGTGCACGAGCAAACTACAGAAATAAGATCAAGTCTGTACACATATCAAGCTGTCTCAAGAAAAATAAGACAGAAATATAATAAGGATTCGGGACTCGGGAACTGCGAAGTAGATCAATGAAGTGCAGTTCACCCTAAGTCTTCGTAACGTCTCCAAGCCCAATCGGGAAGCTCTGCTAGGAACAACCTGAGATATATACAAAAAGATGTGCATAAGCGTTATATGAGTACACCACAGCTGATACCCATTAAGTATCAAGTCTAACCTCGAAGAAGTAGTAGCAAGGCTAGATACTTACCATACAAATATAAAAACGGAATAAGGACTCAAACATTGAATAATATCATGAATATCAAGAACCATAGATATCAACAATTGAACGGTACTAAGCATGATCTTCTAGTACAGAAATAACCCTATCACTACTCAGATATACTAATAAAAGACAATGGCTCATATAGCAGATTCGAGACTTCCAATTAGCATATAAGGATGTCAAGTAACAATTTATAATGAAATAAATACTTCGAATGAGTCAATAATAAGAATGCATTCTCAACCGGTACAAGATCTATGTACCCGATACATAATCCATGTATCACGTAACCCGATACAAAATTCATGTATCATTCTGGTACAAATCCATGTACTAACCACGCTCACAGAGCCTAAAGTAATATGCGTTATTACCTGATTCTGGAGGGACGAATCCAAATCCAAGTGCAAGAGTGGTATAATAGCATCCCTCATAAACCAATGTCTGATCATCAAGTCCCCAATGTGCCATAATTGTATCTCAGTTGCACACTTACCCGTCATGCAAAAATCCTCAGTCGGAATCATGTATCCATTATTTTAAATGCATGCATCTGCGCAAAATTATAGATAAAAGGTGCACATGGACTTAATTAATATCATACAGATATGTGCTCATGAAATCTTTATGTGACTACGGCTAATTTAGCAATTTAGTATATCAAGAATAAGTTCCCATGCCTTTTGATCACAAGTCTAGGCATGATTTATAACATGAATATGAGAGCAAACATAGCCACAAAATCCAAATAAATCATGAATACAACGAGATCGTGATCAAACAAAGCATGAAATATTCAAAATTCTACTCCTTGGTCATGATATAAACTCAGTGAATGCATATACATATACGCGTTCCACCACGTATATACACGACCCCCAATATGTCAAATACATAACAAACAAGTCAAATCCTAGGGGTTTCCCTCGTAACAAGGTTAGCCAAGAGACTTACATCCACTCGGTAGCTTATAATCTCCCAAAATAGACTTTCCTCTCAAATCGACCTTCCAACAAGCCGAATCTAACCAAATACAACTCAATAACGTCAATCAAAGCCATAGAAATCAAGCCCAATCAACAAAGATTGAATCTTTAATCAATCGAACAAAGTCAACCAAAAAGTCAACCCAGACTTGCCTCCAAAAACTCGACAAAATTAATAAATTCCGAACACTCATTCCAATACAAGTCCAAATATATAAGTTTCATCCAAAATCGACTCCAAATCGGGGTTCAAATCTCCATTTTTCACTTTAAAAAAGTTTTTCCAAAATCCCTAATTTTTCTCTTAAATTCACCCATCAAATGCAAAAATCAAAGATAGAATCATGAATAATCAAATCTGAGTTAGGAACACTTACCCCAATCCAAGTGGTAAATATCGCCTAAATAATTGCCCAAATTCGAGCTCCCAATCTCAAAATATAATAAAATGAGTAAAAGACTAAAAAATTAGATATTAAAACATTGCCTAGTTAAACCCTTCATGAACGCGGAACGTGACTCGCATTTTCAAAGCACAAAATCACTGCCATAACAAAATCTCCTTGGTGTACGAGATAGGAGCACGCAAATATGAATACCAAAGGCGCCATCCCTTCGCAAACGCGCCCAGTACCCTTGTGAATGTGAAAGCATGCATCACAGTACCACTCCCTTCTTAGGGAACATGGCTGCCTTTTGCGAACGCGAAGGGAATAGCTACCAGCTCCCAAATTCCTTCATCGTGAACATGAAGGACATCAGACATCAGCAAAAATCTGATGTCCAGAACTCATGAAAATGGTCTGAAATAATTTCAAAACACACCCAAGGCCCACGGGACCCCGTCCAATCATACAAAAAATAATGCGGGCCTACTCGAGGTTTTAAATCGCTCCAAATAACATCAAAACTATAAGTTTCACCTCATTTCAAGTCTAATGAACTAATCCACCTTCCAACTTCCAAAACTCAAGACGAACTATGTATAACCAAATAGGAATGACCTTAAATTTTGCACACAAGCCCCAAATGACACAATGAATATTTTTTGCATTCTCGAAATCACAATATGAACCGGATAACACCAAAGTCATCTCCCGATCAAACCTATAAACCTTTCAAACCTTTAAATTTCAATCTTTCGCCAAATAGAACCAAATCAATCTAGGAACCTACAAATCCAAATCTGGACATACGACTTAGTCCAAAATCATTATACAAAAATATCAGAAGCGTCAAAATACCAATCTAGGGTTATTTATACAAAAGTCAAATCTCAGATAACTCTTACAACTTAAGCTTCCATAAATGACACTAAGGTTCCAAATCACTCCCGAACCTTACCGAAGCCAAACCAATCAACTCTGCAAGTTAAAAAAAGTATATACAGGAAATATCAAATAGGGAAACTGAGCTCAAATACATAAAATGACCGTCTGGATCGTTACAATCCCCCCCCTTTTGAGGGCGGTCTTCAGATAATACACATGATTACTTTTATAGATGTCATGAGATATTGCACAAGTTGGGCTTGGTGGAGTCCAATGAGTAGACTCACTATCTTCTAGTTGAGAGGGCTAGCCAAGAAGTAGTAGCAGACTTATGAGCAGAGCAGACCAGTATGGTCACTTCCTCTCACATAGACTCAGTTCTCTCTTATCTTCTTGGAGAAGTAAATTATACACACCAAGAAGGATGAGTTTTGTGGCCACTTTGAGCACCTATAGCAGGATTGCATGTCAATCACAGAATATAGCCCAAGGTTTATCGAGTTATCACATCATATAACATTTTTGATTTCCAACGAGGCTAAAAAGGTAACGAGGTTCATCGAGGGGCTTAACTATGATATTATTATTACTATGGCCAGAGAGGTAGAGACATGTACCACATTCAATTAGACTGTTGAGATAGCAAGTATAATTGAGTGCATCCGAGATTAGGGCAAAGAGGAGCATAAGGTTGAGAGAGCACACATTGTTCGCAAATTTAGTGGTGACTCATTTAGGGCAAAGGCTACCACGGTATAGGTCATATTAGTAGGCCAGCTTATTTAACACCTCAGTCCAGTGTTCCGATTCAGTCATCATTCAGTGCACTTCTATCACAAGGTTTATGTCGCACTTCTTCCATTCAGGGTTCTTCTAGTGGTTATTAAGGTTTTTAGGGGAAGATTTAGGCCCAATAGTATATTCTAGCTAGAGGTTATTTCGAGTGAGAAGATTTGGGGTACGTCAGCAAGTTTACCCTAGAGTCCGTAGAGGTGCAGTACATCAGGGTACACATGCTATGATTCCCGCACCAGTTGTTATACCACCTGCCCAGCCAACTAGAGATGGAGGCTAGGTTGGCAGAGGTCATCCTAGAGTGGAGGCCAAACTCTTTTTATGCTTTCCCTGGTATACCTTAAGTGATTACCTTTGATGCAGTCATAATAGGTATTGTTTTAATATGTTATAGAGATGTTTTGGTACTGTTTGTTTTGATTTCTCCTTATTCGTATGTCCTACTTTGCATCATATTTGGGTATGTCTCATGAATATTTAGATATTCCTATTTATATGTCTACACCTAATGGAGATTTTATAGTGGTGGATCATGTTTATCTGTCTTGTGTGGTTACTATTAATGGATATGACACTATGGTTGGTCCCTTATTATTGGACATGGTAGATTTTAAGATAATTCTTGGCATGGATTTGTTATCCATGTATCATGTTATCTTGGATTGTCACGCCAAGAATGTAACTTTAGTTATGCTAGGATTGCCTAGACTAGAGTGGAAAGGATCACTTGTTCATTCTACAGGTAAGGTGATTTCATTTTTGAAGGCTAAGTGTATGATTGAGAAAGGATGTTTAGTGTATCTGGGTTTTATTCAGGATACTAGTGCAGAGATTTCTTCCATAGATTCAATACCAATTGTGAGAGAGTTCCCAGAGGTGTTTTATACAAAATTATCGGGTATGCTATCAGATAGGGACATTGATTTTGATATTAAATAATTGCAGGGTACTCTTCTTATATCTATTCTACCATATTGTATGGCCCTAGATAAGTTGAAAGAGTAGTTACAAAAATTGCTTGATAAGTGATCCATTAGACAAAGTGTTTCTCCTTAGGTGCATCGATATTGTTTATGAAGAAGAAAGATAGTGCTATAAGTATGTGCATTAATTATAGGCATGTGAACAAAGTTAATATCAAGAATAAGTATCCTTTACCTCGTATAGATGATATGGTTAATCATCTTCAAGGTGCTAAGATGTTCTCCAAGATTGACTTGAATTTGGGTTATGATCAGTTGAAAATTAGGACTTCATATATCCCTAAAACAGTTTTTAGGACTCGATATGGTCATCATGAGTTCTTGGTAATGTCATTTGGTTTGACAATGCTCCAGTAGTATTCACAGATTTGATGAACAGAGTGTTCAAGCCTTATGTGTACTCTTTTGTGATTGTATTCATTTATAATATCTTGGTTTAATCTTATATTGGGGAGGAACATGAGCAGGATTTCAGGATTGTACTTCATAATTTGGAGGCAGGACGTTGTAAGCCAAGTTTTCTAAGTGTGAGTTTTGGCTGGACTCAGTTGCATTCTTGTGTCACTTAGTTTCTAGTAAAAGTATTAAGGTTGATCCCAAGAAGATTGAGACGGTTCAGAATTAGGCTAGACCTACTTCAGCTACAGAGATCAGGAGTTTCTTGGGTTTTTCATGCTACTATCATCGTTTTGTAAAGAGGTTTTCATCCATTGCAGCTCCATTGACTAAATTGACTTAGAAGGGTATTCCTTTTAGATAGTCTGACAAGTGTGAGGAGAGCTATCAAAAGCTCAAGACTACTTTGAATACAACGCTAGTGTTGGAGTTNGGATTGTACTTCATAATTTGGAGGCAAGACGTTGTAAGCCAAGTTTTCTAAGTGTGAGTTTTGGCTGGACTCAGTTGCATTCTTGTGTCACTTAGTTTCCAGTAAAAGTATTAAGGTTGATCCCAAGAAGATTGAGACAGTTCAGAATTAGGTTAGACCTACTTTAGCTACAGAGATCAGGAGTTTCTTGGGTTTTTCATGCTACTATTATCATTTTGTAGAGGGGTTTTCATCCATTGCAGCTCCATTGACTAAGTTGACTTAGAAGGGTATTCCTTTTAGATAGTCTGACAAGTGTGAGGAGAGCTATCAAAAGCTCAAGACTACTTTGACTACAACTCTAGTGTTGGAGTTACCCATAGGTTATGGGCTATATACAATATATTGTGATGATTCACGTGTTTATCTTGGTGTGGTGTTGCTACAGGAAGGTAGAGTGATTGCTCATGTGTCACGATAGTTGAAGCCTCATAAGAAGAATTATTCACTTCATGATTTGGAGTTGGCAGCTATTATCCATGCGCTCAATATGTGGAGGTATTATTTGTACGGTGTGTCATGTGAGGTTTATACTGATCATCGGAGTCTTCAGCACTAGTTCAAGCAGAAGGATTTGAATTTAAGGCAGCAAGTTTGTATTTTTGTGCAATCTTCCTTGTTTGAGCATATTAGGACTCGTCAGTATAATGATCCCCATTTATTAGTGCTTAAGAACATGGTGCACTGAGGTGGTGCTTAGAATGTGGTTATCGGAGATGACAATATTATACGATTTTAGGGTTCGCTTTGTGTTCCTAATGTTGATAGCTTGAGGGAGTTGATACTTCAGGAGGCTTACATTTTGCAGTATTCTATTCAACCAGGTGCTATGGAGATGTATCGTGACTTTAAGCGGCATTATTTGTGGCGGAGGATGAAAAAAGACATTGTTGGACATGTTTCATTGTGTTTGAATTATCAATATGTTAAGCATGAACATCATAAAATGGGTGGTTTGATTCAGAAGATAGTTATACCAGAGTGAAAGTGGGAGCGTATCACTATGGACTTTGAAGTAGTTTACCATGTACCTTGAGGAAGTTTGATGATATTTTGATTATTGTGGATAGGTTGACTAAGTCTGCGCACTTCATAACAATGTTGACTACTTATACTTCAAAGAGGTTGGCCTAGATTTATATCAGGGAGAGAGTTCGTTTGCATAGTGTGCCTATTTCTATTATTTCAGACTGTGGCACTCAGTTTACATCTCATTTTTGGAGAGTTGATTAGTGAAATTTGGGCACACATGTAGAGCTTAGCACAACTTTTCACCCACTGATGGATGATTAGTCCGAACAGACTATTTAGATACTTGAGGACATGTTGCGAGCTTGTGTAATTGATTTTGGACGACATTAGGATCAATGCTTACTTAGGGCAGAGTTTTCTTATAACAACAGTTATCAGTCCAACATTCAGATGGCTCTATATGAGGCTTTGTATGGGAGGCGATGTCGTTATCCTGTTGGTTAGTTTGAGCTTGGTGATGTTAGGTTGTTGGGTACAGATTTGGTTCGTGATTCTTTGGAGAAGGTAAAGTTTAGAAAATCTTCACTTGTCCATCCTTGATTAGGAAAAACTCGAACCACTAACTTTTGAATTATATATT
Organism: Nicotiana otophora; assembly: GCA_000715115.1. Taxonomy (NCBI): domain Eukaryota; kingdom Viridiplantae; phylum Streptophyta; class Magnoliopsida; order Solanales; family Solanaceae; genus Nicotiana; species Nicotiana otophora. Next base: position 21,118 of record AWOL01S0403573.1, read on the forward strand.
ATTCAAAAATAACTTGGGATAGCTTAGAACAGGCAAAAGAGTTATGCAAATAAGAAGGTTCGCAAGGTAAAATTTATGAAAGGTGAGAAGGTACTTCTGAAAGTTTCACCTATGAAAAGTGTGATGAGGTATGGAAAGAAGGGAAAGTTGATTCCAAGATTAGTTAGCCCATTTGAGGTGTTGGAGAGAGTTGGTGAGGTTGCTTATAGGCTTGCTTTGCATTCTAGTATTTCGGGAGTTCATCCGGTATTTTATGTTTCTATGATTTGGAGGTATAATAATGATAAGTCACATATCTTGGACTTCAGTATGATGCAGTTAGATCAGAATTTGGTCTATGAAGAAGAGCTGGTAGCTATTCTAAATATATAGGTTTGAAAGTTGAGGTCTAAGGAGATTGTTTCGATGAAGGTGATTAGGAAAGGGCAGTCGAGCGAGGAGGCTACTTAGGAAACCAATTCAGATATGCAAAGTAGAAATCCGTACCTTTTCAGGAGTCCGGGTATGTTTCTAAACTCGTTCGAGGATGAAAGTTTATTTTAAATGTGGAGAAATAACAACTCGACATGTCGTTTTGAGCTTTAGAAACCTATTCCCTTAGCGTATTCTTTTCGTAGGTTGATTTAATGTTTTGACTTAGGGGGATTGATGGTTTGGTTTTCGAGGGTTTTGGGAGTGTTTTGGGACACTTAGCTCCTAGCTTATGGTTTGAAATTGAAATAATTGACTAAGGTATAAATTTTGGGTAAAAGACTTCGGGTTGGTGTTTTGAAAGTTCCAGTAGGTTCGTATGATAATTTTGGACTTGTATGCATGTTTGTCTCGGGGCTCGACTGGCTCGCATTTGTTTCGACGCTTCTAATAGAAAGTTGAAATTCTGAACTTAAGGAGTTTGAAGTTTTTGGTTTGATACGTAATACATGGTTTTGATGTTATTCTCAGCATTTTGAGCCTTTAGATACGTGTGAATAAGGTATATAAACTTGTTAGGATGATTGAATGGGGTCCTGAGGGGCCCAGATGAATTTCAGGGTGGTTTCAAATCATTTGAAGCTAAGTTGAGATTTCTGGTCTCTGGAGTCAGTAGTGTTCTTCGCGATCATATGGAATGTGTAATGATTGTGAAGAAGGATGGTGGTAGGTGCGGGTTTTGTTTACAACTTAAAGAGTATATTTTGAGGTTTTGATCACCTATTTGGGCTCAAATTTAGGAATTAATTACATATTTAGACTCGGTTGTGGGTCAACGGGATCTAGTTATAGACTTGGGTTTTAACTATGTGGGCTCATATTAATATTTGTTGACTTTTTGAGAACTGATTAAAGATTGAAACTTTATTGTTTGAAATTGGTTTCTATGACTTTATTCGACCATGTCAAATATTATTTGGCTAGATTTGAGCTGCTTGGAGGATACTTCTAAAGGGAAAGCGATTGCAGAAGGTTGAAGCGGTGCTAGGAAGAGTTAAGTCTCTTGACTAATCTTGTTAAGGGAGAATTCACCTAAAATGGACTCAATTGCTATGTGTTACTTGAGTTAGGAGTAGTGTATATGCAAGGTAACGAGTGTATATACATAGACCAAGATTATATCATGTTTGGGATAGTTTTAGGTTTCGTTATGCCTGGTTTGGTTATGTATTTTTATGATATAAGCTTTGTTTTATTGTATGATTACGTGGGTTTTTTAAATTCATTTTTGAGACTATGTAGGTTTATGGTTTTTTATTTGAACATGATGATTCATTCTTGATATTTTGAGCCATGTGGTTTAGTTGTAGTCATACCTTACTCTCATGAGCATATACATTGGCATATTTTTTATATCCTTGTGCACCATACCTATATTACCTCACACGCATATGCATACATCTTTGCATATGAATTCCGTTAAATGAGCGGAGTTATGAAACGATAGTACATTTCGTGCGGGTTAATGTAATTAGGGTTTCTCGAAATACTTGGGCACATTGAGACATATGAGCGAATTAATGTTACTGATTATCGAGCTATTATGATGCCGACATTTAGATATAGATTCGTCCCTCCGGAATCAGATAATCGCCTATGTTACTTTGGGCCCTATGAGTGTCAGACGCGCGAGTTGTATTTGTAAGGGGCATTTATACCAGGTACCTTTATAGTGCTGAGTATGTTTGTGGATTGGTAACGATATAGTGGAAAGGTTGAGTCTGAGTTGCATATATATCATGCACTCACTTAGAAGATTCTCTTTATATGCTATTTTCTGTATATTATTTATCTTATGTGAATTCGGAGTAAAAAATATGGTATGATTATTATATATGAAGCATGTTTTTGTTTTTGAACTGTGATTCATAATACTGATATTCACATTTCTGGAGTTATTCTTTCTCTTATTTACCCGTGTTGATTATATTATTATAGAAGTAAGTATAATATTGGTCACCATCTCGGTTCTACTTCTTCGAGGTTAGACTTGATATTTACTGAATATATTGGGTCGGTTCTACTCACACTATACTTCTGCATATTTTGCGCAAATCCAGGTACTGGTACTAGTGGAGCACAACAAGGTGCTTAGCTATTGATCTTGGAGACTTAAGGTAGTGCTGCTTATTCGACCGTAGGCCCTTGAAGTCACCTTCTTTACATCCATTTACTGTTATATAATTTAGGCAGTACTTGTTGGTTCCCCAAGTACATGCAAGTATACGTGGCCGTCAAGTAATAAAGTGACTCGAAAATCGGATGTCGAACCCACAGANTATTTTGAGCCTTTAGATAAGTGTGAATAAGGTATATAAACTTGTAAGGATGATTGAATGGGGTCCCGAGGGGCCCGGATGAATTTCAGGGTGGTTTCAAATCATTTGAAGCTAAGTTGAGATTTCTGGTTTCTGGAGTCAGTAGTGTTCTTCGCGATCATATGGCATGTGTCATGATTGTGAAGAAGGATGGTGGTAGGTGCGGGTTTTGTTTAAAACTTAAAGAGTATATTTTGAGGTTTTGATCACCTATTTGGGCTCAAATTTAGGAACTAATTACATATTTAGACTCGTAGGGTTGTGGGTCAACGAGATCTAGTCATAGACTTGGGTTTTAACTATGTGGGCTCATATAAATATTTGTTGACTTTTTGAGAATTGAATAAATATTGAAACTTTATTGTTTGAAATTGGTTTCTATGACTTTATTCGACCATGTCAAATATTATTTGGCTAGATTTGAGCTGATTGGAGGATACTTCTAAAGGAAAAGCGATTGCAGAAGGTTGAAGCGGTGCTAGGAAGAGTTAAGTCTCTTGACTAATCTTGTTAAGGGAGAATTCACCTAAAATGGACTCAATTGCTATGTGTTACTTGAGTTGGGAGTAGTGTATATGCAAGGTAACGAGTGTATATACATAGACCAAGATTATATCATGTTTGGGATAGTTTTAGATTTCGTTATGCCTGGTTTGGTTATGTATTTTTATGATATAAGCTTTGTTTTATTGTATGATTACGTGGGTGTTTTTAAATTCATTCTTGAGACTATGTAGGTTTATGATTTTTTATTTGAACATGATGATTCATTCTTGATATTTTGAGCCATGTGATTTAGTTGTAGTCATACCTTACTCTCATAAGCATATACATTGGCATATATTTTATATCCTTGTGCACCATACCTATATTACCTCACACGCATATGCATACATCTTTGCATATGAATTCAGTTAAATGAGCGGAGTTATGAAACGATAGTACATTTCTTGAGGGTTAATGTAGTTATGGTTTCTCGAAATACTTGGACACATTAAGACATATGAGCGAATTAATGTTACTGATTATCGAGCTAATATGATGCCGACATTTAGATATAGATTTGTCCCTCCGGAATCAGATAATCGCCTATGTTACTTTGGGCCCTATGAGTGTCAGACGCGTGAGTTGTATTTGTAAGGGGCATTTATACCATGTACCTTTACAGTGCTGAGTATGTTTGTGGATTGGTAACGATATAGTGGAAAGGTTGAGTCTTAGTTGCATATATATCATGCACTCACTTAGAAGATTCTCTTTATATGCTAGTTTTTGTATATTATTTATCTTATGTGAATTCGGAGTGAAACATATGGTATGATTATTATATATTGGGTCGGTTGTACTCACACTACACTTCTGTATATTTTGCACAAATCCAGGTATTGGTACTAGTGGAGCACAACAAGGTGCTTAGCTACTGATCTTGGAGACTTAAGGTAGTGCTGCTTATTCGATCGTAGGCCCTTGAAGTCACCTTCTTTACATCCATTTACTGTTATTTAATTTAGACAGTACTTG
>AWOL01S0403649.1:0-21372 GCA_000715115.1 Nicotiana otophora
TTTCATGGTATTGCTATTTAGCTTATGAGTGTTGTTGTGATACTAATATTATCTCTCGCTTTGCTTTTTTTTTTTTTTTTTTGAAGCCGAGGGTCTTTCGGAAACAGCCTCTCTACTCCTTCGGGTAGGAGTAAGGTCTGCATACATACTACCCTCCCCAGACCCCATTAATGGGATTCTACTGGGTTGTTATTGTTGTTGTTATATGATACATCAATACCCAAAATAATACTCAATACAATACTAATACAATTATAATACGATTATATTGAATTTTTAGTGTAGAGTTGTGATTGAAACTTGAAGAGGATGAAGATCGTAATTGTATCAGAATTTTTCAAAAATGTATCGCGATTGTATTATAATTTTATATGTATCATAATTGTTGCAGGAATTGTATTACAAATGTACATTGCATTTTGTTACGAGCAGTTGTGAGTTCGTAACGAATCTTACGATTTGTATCACAAGTATGATAATTGTATATTAATTTATTAGTATTGTATCAGGTATTCTTTTGGATATTAATGTACCGGATACAAGTACGATACAATTGTGATACAAGTACGATACAATTATGTTTTAGGTATAGATGTATCTGATACAATTCAAATACAATTATGATACAATTATCATACAATTTCTGAATATTTTTTAAGGCAAAATACATAGTTTCCTCCCTGAACTATAGACCAAATCCCCATGACACAACTTTTGTGAACAAAAATCACTTTACACATTTAACCTTTCCAAAGTGTGTCTAACACATACCACTTTTGGCAGATGGCCCGCGCATACTTAACAAAAAAGATTGAGCGCGTAAAATCTACATATATTCTGTCCAAATCCTTATTTAAGCCCACGTGTCAAGATTTTATTCTTTTTTCTTTATTTTTCTTATTTTAATAGATAAAAAGAAAAGAGAAAAAACGCACCAGGCCTTTCACCTATGTCATCCCCCGCTGTCCCCAATCGGCCTCCGCCACACCCCCTTTTTTTATTCTTCCTTCCTTACTTTTCCCTTATTCTGACCTCCATTAGTTTTCTACCCAAATCTCCTTTCTTTTCGTTTATTCCCAAAAATACTACATAGTCATATTCTACACCAGTGACTCCATTGTCACCGTATACTCTTTGTTAAGTTCTTCTGAAATACAAAATTAACAGTGATTTTGTTTGATTTTGATTGTGGTTTTGGTAATTAGCTTAAATACTTGAATCTAGAATTTTAATTTTGGCATCGTTGGTAATATTTCTGATTTTACAAAAAATGTAGTTGGGTGTTTGTATATTGCTCTATCGGTGATAGGTCCCGTTGTTCCCCCATGAGTTGTGTGATTTATGGGTTATTTTCTCCATAATTTTATCTTAATTGCATTTTGACTAGTGAAGTTTAAACTTTGTATTTGGAACACGGGTGGATTACTAAGACAAAATAGTAGTTTTGATTTTTGAAGGTATTGATAGTGGTGGTGGCATCGCCCATGGTTCAGATGAGGAAGATGGAGAAAGTGAAATTATTTTGGTAATTAGGGGTATAAAAGTGTTTTTCTTTTTTTAAAAAAAATAATGACACATGTTACAATCTTATTGGTCAGTGATATGAACCTCCTTAGAAAAAGTGGGCAAAATAAAAGTAGTGTGTCTTAGCTACACTTTAAAAAGGTTGAGCGTGTAAAGTAATTTTCGTCCGCAAAAAGTGTGTCACGGGGATTTGGTCCATAGTTCCGGGGGTAACTTATATATTTTGCCTATTTTTAATAACATAAAGCTGTTGGCAATGGTGGGAAGAGAGAAGATGGAGATTCTGGGCGTAAATTAAGGGATTTTATTTTTTTTTTAAAAAGAGAAGAGGAGAGGGAAAAGAAAAAAAAGGATGTAATTGAATTACTTAATTGAAGGCACTAATAATGGGGTGTGAACCTTGTAATGAGTAATGTATACAACTTGTAAGAAAAATCCAAAGTGCTTTTCAAAAAAGTGAGTTTAGAAATAAACTAATTTTTTCTGTTTCTCAAAGCTGCTTCTGCTTTTCCTCAAAAACATTTTTTTTCTTCCAAAAGTTTGGCCAAACTTTTAACTTTGAAAAGAAAGCAATTTTTTTTTTTGAAAAAAAAAACTGGTTATAGGATTGGAGAATCTTGGCCAAACATGCTATTAAAATATTTGGGTCTTGTAGATTTGGAGGGGGCAAGTGCACAAATAGTCATTCTCAGATATACTATTTAAAGATTAATTAATACTTATTTTTGTTATAAAATTATAACCTAAAAATCTTAATTTTAGTACAATTAAAGACATTTTTATCATACCTTTAGAGTAGCTATATATGATGTCATTTATACGATTTCGAGCTCACGAGCCCACTTTTCTCAGTGGCTATTTGTGTAAAATCCTACATTTATCGAATACGCTGCAATTTCACGTTAAAGCAGAGTTTGTTCGTCTGTCGAGTTAACACTTGACGCAGCTTTTTCTATCGGTGGCGAAACAATGCTCCGGCGACTCATCGGCGATCGTTTTTAAAAAACCGATTTGTAAGATCTCCTCTTTATTCCTCCATCTCTAATTTCCCCAAACCAAAACCCTAATCCCCTCTCCCCAAAATTTTTCAATTCTACTCTTGTGAATTGGGTTGTAATTTTGTTTTCTATTTCTCACGGTTTAAATTAAGCTTCATGTCCATAATTTATTGTTTTTTTGGGGTTATTTTGCGAGCTATCTTGTAGTTTAATGTGTTAATTTCTCTGGTTGTTTTGAGGGACTATTGGTAATCAATTTGTGCATCTGTTCATCGTTATAAAAATGTTTTTAAAAAATTAATTGACGTTATGTTCAGACATCAAAGTCAATGGCTCCTTTTTTTATAGGTTCTACTACCCTATTTTGGGTAGTGATAATCAACTTTTGGATTGAAAGGAGTAAAGAAAAAAAAGAAGATTTCCCGGTTATAAAAAAAGGAGTAAACAAAACAGAATTACATAACATTGCAGTAGACAAAAGCCTTAAATTTGAGTGGAGAAGGGTAGAGGGGCAGGGACATTATTCACCTGGGTTTTGTACCATGGGCTGGCCCTCGGGGATTTCTCGGTTTAAAAAAAAGGAATAAAGAAAAAAAAAAGAACAATTTTTTTAAATTTACCTAGATCATTATTCAACAATATGTACAAAGTTTTTGTCGTATGTTACATAGCGTTGGATGTAATTTTTCTTTTATTTCTTGTGCTTTTAATTTCTGTTGGTGTTGTTGTGATTATTGTTACTTTCTAGTTACTTGATGTGAGAGCTTGAAATGTTTGTATAGAGTTAATGGTCCATTATGACTGATTTTGTGCCGCAGAATTTGTTCTTTTTTTGCCGTTACTGACACCGGTGTTTGTCTGCTCATGGCTTACCTCACACTGTGTCCTCACTTTAATCTTAACTATTGTGTCCCTTCGAGCATATCCTGAGCGCGGACACTAGTTTCCACACTTTTTGTTATCTATAATGCTGAAACAGCATTTAAGTTTGCAAAGAAAGGTGGGTAGTATAGTGAAGTGCAATCAGCAATTCTAATGGGCTGTTACACTTTTAAAACTCTTTTTATTTTTCTATACGAACAACTGTATCTCCATGGATCACTGCCTTGACTCTAGCTTCTATCCTGTTCAATAGACGAGTATATGTGGAGATTTTGACAAATATATATGTGCCCATCTGTTTTCATGTGAGGAGCAATATACAAGACTCAATAGTGAGGTTATTCCTTATCCTTCTGGAATGCTGGTTCATAAGCATTCTGTTCTCATACTAGGCCATGCATGGTTTGAAGAAAAAGTTACCACTTTGGGGTCTCCACATGTCCGTTCTTACAGTAACTTCTGAGCTTATAATTGATGTATTTGGAGCTCCGCAAGGATCTCTACTCCCAAATATCATGTATCTTTGGACTTTCTAATTGACTAGTGCATAGTGGTTTCACCCTTACAAATGCACATCATCGTCTACTTTTTCACAGATGGGAATTACTTTCATTGGGTAATCCTATCACCTTTTTTTTGACGTGGTGATGTCCTTTGTACTGAGAAAGTAATCACGTGGCTTTCTATTTTTGAACAAGAGAACCCATATCTTTTGCCTTGGGATTAGTAATCTCTTCAGGTTCAGATGATATTCAGTAACATTATATCTGATGATTCCTACATGAAGATCTTAGTTGTACATTACAATGTTTCAAGAGTTGTTCTGGGGAAGATTTTGATTTTGAGGAGTCCAGTAAAGGGGAGGCCAAATCATGAAGATTGTTTCCTGGTTCATGATGGCTTGACTATCTATTTGTGCATGCATTACAGGAAAGCCTTACAGTCATCTTGCTGCTGAAACTTCAAAAAAGAACATCAAGAGTTTTGCAGGGATAACACCAGTGGCTCTTGCAAGAAATGGATCCTGGTCGATATGGGCTCCATCATGGATGGGAAAATAACAGCGTAATTGTGGTTTCCTTCTTAATCACATAATGGATGATAGACAAGAAACTAGGGTCATGTGATTGTCCAAAAATTTTCCAGCATCTCTTAAAGAACAATGAATGAAAGCCATGGGAGAGTGAGGATGTGGAATGGATTTGCCTAAACTTCCATCCTTGATTATAACTTGCTGACACAACTTATTCTCTTGAATCCACAGGCTTTGGAGGGTTATAGAGGAGTTCATGAGCCAGATTTCCGGTGAGTGTTATCATCTTTCACCAAAAGGGTAATCAAATTGCTTGATGATAAATTAATTTTTCTAAAACTTCAAATAATACTTTACTTGTCACATTTGTCGCATGAACATGTAATAGAACTATTCAAAATCTTTAATGTACTGCCTATTATGTTGGTACTTGACACTTCATTTTCTTCTATTATTTCTTTGCCTTTTCCTATTGGCCTTTGCCTCATGGTTTTCTTGTAGGGCTGGTGGTTCTTATGATGACGGGAGGTTTCTAGATGATAGATTTTCGAGGGATGGTGTTTACTCACGGGGTGCCTATCACCGTGATATACTGGAAGGAGAGCACTACCCTCATCCGCCACCAGCAATTGGACACTGGCCTCAAACAAGGAGAAGTTATGAAGAAGAGTATCCTGTGGAGAGAGATTCCAGGAGGCATGAGAAGCTGTATGTTGATTCATGTCATGCAATTTGTGAAGCTGATAAGTATCACGAGATTAACACATTCAGAGATGGTTTATGCAGTTTTGACAACTACACTGATATTGGATTTGACAGGCCTGCTAGGTATGGGGGACGTGAGCGTGACGACTACCCCTATGATGATTATGACTACAAACATCGTATGGCGCACCCGAACAGGGAGGATAGCCGTGAAAGGGACTATGAGTACAGTAGATATAGTTATGACTCAGACTATGAAAGAGGCAGTGGGAAAGATGGTAATTGGAGACGACGTGAATCCCGTGAGCGTGAACGTGACAAAGAATCAAGTCGTGAGAGGGATCCGAGTCCATATAGAAGACATGAGCATTCCCGCTCACGTTCTCGTGGTCGTGATGATCGCCTGAGGTCAAGATCTCCTCGAAGTCGAAGTCATAGTCGCAATCATAGAGAGGACAGCTATGATGATGGCCGATATGATAGAAGTGAGAGACGAAGAGATCGTGATGATAAAAGATACCATGACAATTATTCTGTGGTATGTTTCATACATTGCATATCCCATTTACGTTTATGGTAGAAGCGCTCATGGCTTCTGGTATTTAAATGTAGGCCCCTTCAGCGACTGTTGTTGTCAAAGGCCTTTCACAGAAAACGACCGAAGAAGATTTGTATCAGATCCTTGTACTCTCTCTATCAATCTCTTGTTCTCGCTTTACTCTCTATGTGCTACTTGTCGCCCACTCAGTTTTGCTGTATTTGTGCTCATTAAATTTCTCTCCTTTTGTATGCTTTTTTCCCTTTAGGCTGAGTGGGGGCCCCTACGCCATGTTCGTGTGATCAAAGAACGAAATTCTGGCATTTCTCGCGGATTTGCCTTTATTGATTTCCCTTCTGTGGTATGGAAAATAAAATTATATGCAAATGTCATATTTTCCATTTCATTCTATCTCAGAATTGAGCTTAGTGCTGTGAAATAGGGTGCGGCGCAAGCAATGATGGATAAACTTGGGGTTGAGGGTCTAGTTGTGGATGGTAGAAAGCTTTTCTTCGAGTACAGGTAAATATTATTTTGTTGCATAGGAGAGTGCTGATTTTGTTATCTTTATTATCATTGCCAGTTCATACTTTGCAAGATTGTCTAGTGAAGCCAAGGGTACAATGCACCAAGTGTTACTTTATCTTGCACATTTAGGGTTTAGTTTCTGTTTGGGGTCAAATTTGGAGCACCCTTTTTGAATAAATTTATTCAAGCTTTCTTGAACCATTAGTTCTTTGGGCTTTGTCACTGCAACTGCGGCACTCCCTTCATGTTATATCAAAGTCATCATCCCTTTTATTCTTTTTCCTTGAACTTTGACGCTGCCTGCAAATTAGGGAAGGTAAGGGAGTAAAAGAGAACAGGAAGTGTTCTCTTCCTTCAAAAAAGGAAAATATACCCACTAGGCCCCAAATCAGGACAGTAATTATTATTTCTTCAACTTCCGATTGTTTTCATCTTTTATTTTCTGCAATTATCCGACAAGCTGCAATGTCCGTTTTCTTAGTAGTAGAGTTACCATGTTTTTCAGTAGTTTTAGAAATTGCTTTTGGCGTTTCTGAATAATATGTTCTGGTAGCGCTGCAAAGTTTGAATTAACAGACCTCTAATTTGTTGTTTGGCAGTAGCAAGCCAACTGGAGGGCCCGGTGGGCCTGGTAGTCTAGACAGTGCTTCAAGATCTAACCATGGTAACCACCGGAGTATCACTGTTCCATCTGATTGGATGTGCACCATCTGTGAATGTGTGAATTTTGCACGGCGAACATCTTGTTTTCAGGTTCTTATTTTTAATCCTATTCTTATAGTACTCTTATAACTCTACCTTGTTAATTGATAATCTCTGTTGATAAAGGGATTTCATTACCTTAAAATTCTATTGTAAGAGGAAGAAGATAATTTATTATGAAACTTGTAAATTGCTTCGACTTTGATCGAAGCCACCCATTATCCAACATACATGCACACACACATGATTTTTATCATCTTTCCTAGATGGTAATTTTTTATATTTTCGCTGTTCATGTTCAATTTTGGTTTTTTCCTTTAAGAAAACAATATTTGCACATGTTTGCTGGGAAAAATAGTTGCATCGTCACAGCCCCTGCTCTTTTGTGTATATACAACTTATATGAAATGTACATTTATGCCATTTTTATTGATTGAAGACTGAACTATATTTGCTATCAATGTTGATCTAATTAAAAGATGCAAATATGTCTTGTATGCAATGGTTTGTGAACAGAGAGTTGGAGTTAAGGATGCTGCTGTTTGTGTTCAAAATAGTAACAGAGTACTTTGGGTAGTCTTGTTTTTTTATACTTTACACCGATCAGATATTTTCTTTATCTGCAGTCTAACAAATATCTTGGTTGAGTTGTTCATAGATGCATAAAGTTATTGTCGTAATATAGTTCCAGTGCACAAGTTTTTTCTTGTTATCATTGTATGATAGCTATGCGTGATCCTGTTTTCTCCTCTTTGAAACAGTGTAATGAGCCACGGACAGATGATGCTCCTCCAGCAGACATGGCATCATCCAACTCTAGCTCTCTGGGGAGGAGAGGCGAAGCAGGTTACTAATATATATGTTCAGCTCATATCTAGGTTCTGTTTGGAAGTTCCAAGTATGGAATAGATTGAATCCAACCGATTTTAAAAGCAATTTATATCCAGTATAATCTAATTCGCGTTCAGTCCTCGTCTTTTAAAATGTAAAGGTTATTTAGGATTTTACTTAATCTTGGTTTGGCATGTTATTACTTATATTGAGGAAAGAGAGAAAATGGGAAGAGAAATAGGTATAAAGGTGGTAATTACTTTTGGGTAGGGAAAATTAAAAGATGTGGTCACAACTCCAGACTTTTAGGCCGTATTCTTTGGATCAAATCCAGCTTAAGGCCATCTCAGGAGTCAAGATTAGCTTGATCCCAAAAACAATGATCAGGTTCTTGCCAAACTAGGATTCTTAGAAAAGAACAGGAGTGCTTTCCCACCAAATCCTGATTCAGAGGTTCTCTAATTCCTCAAACAGGAACTTAATTAGCATAGTTGGATTGATCTTAATTTGATACTTTATCAGGTCCCACGCATGTCTTAGTTGTCCGTGGATTAGATGAAAATGCAGATGAGGAGATGCTTCGTTATGAATTTTCCAAACATGCTCCTATTAAGGTGAATTATTTTTTCTTATCATCTTTGCCCTTCTTTTGTGTTTCCTGGCTCCTATCTAGCTGTCTAACAACTTAATATGTGCAGGATCTTCGTCTTGTCAGAGATAAGTTCACTCACGTCTCGAGGGGATTTGCATTTGTGCACTTCTATTCGGTACATTTAGTTTTGGTTGTTATTGAAGTGATTGAATATTCATATACGGCACAGAGCATCAATAGGAGTAGGCATCCTTCTTTTTGGTTGGCCATGGGAAAATTTATATGATATTTTCATTTTGAGAAGTTTGTGTAAAACATTCTTTTTGTTGATTATATTGGTGATTAGGAACATGAATGCCAGTATGTTTTTCCTTTTGTTTTTTCTGGATGAGTAAGGATTTCATTCACAAAAGGGAAAAACATACAAGGTGATTCATGTTCTCTTCATATAGTATTTTGCCATTGTCATGTATAATATTTCCATTTTCTGCATTACTTAGAGGCTTGTTCCCTGTAAAGATGCTAGTCTTTATTTGTCAACGAGCAAATTGGATGAAGTCTGTAGTAGGAAGTCGATCTTTTTCTGAAGGAAAATGTTTTTATCTTTATTGTGCTATTTTCGCATATTTCAGGTGGAGGAAGCTACTAAAGCTCTTGAAGCAACAAATGGTACAACATTGGAGAAGAATGGACAGATTCTTAGAGTTGCATATGCAAAAAGTATACTTGGACCAGGATCAAATGCTTCTCAGACTAGTAGCCTTGCAGCTGCTGCTATTGAAGCAGCAACTTTTGCTCAACAGGTTCACTTACTCTTTACCTTGGTTATGGCTCTGTTCATTTTTTTGAAGGTTGGGAGCTGGTTCCATTTATAAATAAATTTTTGTTATGCTGGGCGATTTGCTGCCTACAGATACCTTTGTTAGAGAGAGATGGTCTTGAACAAGTAATTTTAGCCTGAATGGGTGAATTCCTTCCATTCATACCTGCTTAGTAGCTTTTCTAAATTGCTGCAAGTTGATTAAATACATCTCATGCAGTTGGTCAGAGTGTATCAATCGAATAACTTAAGATATGTCATCCATTTCTCATATTTAGAAACATTATTCATCCATTTCTCAAATGTATTGAAGACTTCCGATGTTGTATTCCTTTTTTGGTACTTTCTGCAGATCATTAGAATCACTGTGCTTTTACAAATCAATTTTATTAATTTCACTTAATTAAGCTGACACTGTGTTCTACATTTTTTTTGGGTGGGGGTGGGTGGGTGAAATGGGGAGACTATTGCTGCAAAGAATGAGCTTTGAGTGTCACCAAGTGATAGCTTAGGCATTATGTAGTTTGTAGCTTTCTTTTACGTTGGTTGGACAGACATCTGTTCATCTTTCAATAGAAGACTGTAAATTGTTGATGCGTTATTTGATGCATGTTAGCACATCTATAATTATCCAATAGAATTAGGTTAAGTTACACATGTCTAATTATACCTCCTCCACGCTTGTAGTATGATGCTGTTGGATGGGCACCAAAAGAATATAATCCTGATGATAAACTGTCAACCGGTGGACAAGAGCGCAGTGGAGAAGTTGCTGGTCAAAATTCTGCTCCACAATCTGGATTTGTCTGGGATGAAGCCTCTGGCTATTATTATGATGCTGCTTCTGGTTTTTATTATGATGGGAATACAGGTTTGTTTCCAGTTTATGTTAAAGTACTGTCCACTTTGTGTCATTTATAAACCAAGTCTGGTTAAGCACACATTATTAGCTGATGTTTTTAACTTAGTAACATGAAATAGTGGACATTGTCTGCTCACGTCTTGTGCCTTTTGGGTGCCATGGGGTTGTATGGCAGTCTAAGTGAGACTGCAGAGGTCCATTTAGTAGATAGGTTGCAGATCTCAATGTCCTTCAAGTCGAAGCCTGAATGTAAGAAGCTAGTGCAATTTTGGTGCCCGTTTCTTCTCGTGAAGACTTGGCTGGATAGAGATTTTTATTATAAACAATTAGAGATTATAGTCCAGTACATCTAAATTTGGTCTCAAAATTGCTCGGAACTGTGATGACATTCGGATGTCTGTCCCTTGCTCGTAACTGCTAAGTGTGAAAGGTCACCCATCTGAAAATTCTTCACCATGTAGGGAAAAATGGTTCCACATTATTTCTTTTGCTTTTGTATGAGAATCTATACTATGATAAGGGGAAGTTTTTTTTGGGGGGGGGGGTTTAATGGCGATGACTTTAACTGAGTTGTGTGCCTGCTGTCTTATTTTCTCAGTCCAATAATCTGCCAATTCCACTTATGTTTGGCCATAACTATCATTTATTATTTTGTAAATACTGAACTTTAGTATTTCAAATACGGGTGAAATGTTGAAAACTTCTTTGAGGGGCATTTCAAGTGAAATAATTGTTTTTACTCACCAATCTTCAACTTCATTTTTTCAAGTGAAATTAATGTCCAAACACATTAACTTCCAAAATCTCTTTTATAACTTCAACCAAATATTTTCCAATTGCCTATTTTAAGGGTGTGCTAGGTTTCATTCTTTCAGGAGGTTTGTGTCTCATCTGGCAGTCTTGTTTGAGCCTATTTTTATGTGATTATTGCTGCTATTATATTAATTATACTTGGGAAAAAACTATCTTTCTATTTCTGTTTCATCTTGTAGTGATTCTCTCTTCTCAAGTTTGAATATGTGTTGGGAGCCGGATTATGAAAAGGTCTTGATAAACCCTAGGACGTAATTACAGGTGTAGGTAAAACGTGACACCATCGCAATTATTGTTGCTTTGCAGGTTTGTATTATGACGGTAACAATGGAATCTGGTATACTTATGATCAGAAGACTCAGCAATATGTACCATGTACCAATCACAATGACACCAAAGCAGCAGAGGGACAAACTGAAACTACCAAATCATCTGATGGCTCAAACACTAAGAAAGTTGTTATATCTGCACCAGCTATTGTAGTAGCTGGTGAGAAGGCTGCCTCACTACCCGACGCTATCCAGGCTGCTGCCTCTGCAGCAATAGCTGCTGAAAAGAAAGAGAAGGAGAAGGCAAAAGAGATAAAACTTGCCTCAAAAAGCAGCATCCTTGCCAATAAGAAGAAAATGAATAATGTATTGTCAATGTGGAAGCAAAGAAGTCATGAAGGTCAAGCTCCCCGCGTGGCGCTTGAAGACAACCAGATAGTGGGTGAAGACAGATCTAACTCAGTAGGACCTGCAGCAAAAACCAAGTTAAAAGCTGAGCCCTTGACTGCTAGAGAGAATGCTACAGCCAGTCCAGGACTTGCAGGAAACTCAACTTTTCAATCTGTGAGTTTTGAGTCTCAGGATAGGCCTAGGTCTGTGACTAACAGCTCTGGGGGCACTCTGAAGGGCGTAATAAGAGGTTCTGGTTTAGGAGTGGTGAAATCGGATACCCTGTATACAGGATCATCTGGAAGTTCATCCACCTCACATACCATGCCACCAAGCACAGCTCCCTCATTAACAAATCCAGATGCCTCTGCAGCACCCTTTAGGACAGATGCATCTGCATTGGGTTCTTATATGCCCCCAGTACCCGCTGTAGGTGGTAAAAGAAGGTTCTCAGAGATGCCATCGCAGCCTCCATCTATTAAGGAGCAGTCTCAAACTACAACTGGATACCGAGATCGTGCTGCTGAGCGGAGGAGCTTATATGGTTCATCTTCAGCTTTTGGAGATGATGCATCAGATCCTGGAGATTCAAGTAAGAATTCACACAACATTTTGGGCTAATGCAGCTTGTTTGAGCTTTGCATCTCTCTCCCTCTCTCCCTCCCTCCTATCCCACCCTCCCTTTTTTCCTGAGGTTTCTAATGCGCCATGGTTTTTTGTAAGCGTCTTATCTTCATTTCTGTAATAGGATGCAATTCTTCCATAGTTGAAAACTTTTCCGTAGGTCCAGACCTTGCTTAGTTGGAAAACTTCAAAAGATGAAGATTCCAATGGTGGTTGCTAGATTTGGTATGTGTATTAACTTGTGAGAAAATTTGTTTTCTATTATTGCTGGGCTTCAAGATCGAGACTCAACATCTAGAAGAGGTGTTTTTGATCCAACACCTTTCCCACCTGGTGTTGGAGGTGGACGTAGTGCAGAAGCAAATAGTCAGAGCTTTGAGGTGATCTCTGCTGACAGGGCTATCGACGAGAGTAATGTGGGCAACCGTATGCTCCGCAACATGGGATGGCAGGAGGGCTTGGTATCATCTCTTACCCTACAACTCTTCATAGACTTCGTTTCTATTTGATCGCAGAAAAATGTTGTTCATAATCTTCTTCATCTAAAAATGTTGATAACCTTATACTAATTACAACTACAATAACTACACCTCAACCCTAAGCAAGTTGGGATGGCTTTATGGATCCTCAATGGTCATTTCGCTCCATTTAAACTCATCTTAGTCCAATATTATATCAAAATAAAATTAAAAAATAGAAGTAAAAGCACTAGAAGTTCTCCACTAGCCTGTAGATCTCTTACAGGACCAAAATACTCATAAAAACATTGGACCTAAAGTAAACATGCTGATATTACTATAACATATTCCAACTAATTGGTATCACTTAATACAGATTTAGTTCTTCCCTTGTACCCTATATGGATCCCAACTAATAACCTTATATTGATTTTACTGATAAAAAAGAAGCTTATATCGATTTCATCGGTCCGGTGCTGCTGAATTGTTTATTATGGGTTACAACCTTTTTTTCTTCTAAAATATGTGGGAGGTTAATGCTGCATTTTGTGTGTGTACTTGTATGAGCTCGTGATGCCCTGGCTGCAAATTGGTATTCCTTCTCGTATGTCAAAGCCTAACACTGTATTTTGGGAATTGTTTTTGGTTTCTTTTGTTGTCATGAATTCAGGGATTGGGGAAGGATGGAAGTGGTATGGTAGAGCCAGTCCAAGCTCAAGCATCTGAACGTAGAGCAGGACTTGGAAGTCATCAGCCCAAGAAGGTGGACCCAAACCTTGAAGTACAGGCTGGTGACAGTTACAAGACTCTGATACAAAAGAAGGCCATTGCTCGGTTCAGAGAGATGTCATAAGAACTTAAGAGGCAAAAAATGGAGTAGTAGTATATAACAACCATTCCAGGATGTGAATTGGAGATGTTGATTAGAAATGTTTCTGATTTAGGGTTGCAACTCTAGTTAGTTAGTTTATTGATTTCTTTGTTAGTTTTTCCTTTTGCTGTTGGAATTATTTCAAAATGTGAAGGATAAGATTCTGGTTTTCTGCATCTCTTTCTGCAATGCCCTGTATCTGAGGAATGTTGGAATCAGAATATCGCACTTGTGTGCCTATTTTTGCAATGCTAAGACATTTCTCTTCATTGCGTTTTAGTAATGGATTTACTAGTAATGTTAGTGAAGTGACACATTTTTTATTGGTTACTTGAAAGATATCTAAGTGACTGGATGAGCAAGAGAAAAAAATTGTTAGTTTAACGAGAAAAAAAAAAGAAGTGTTACAAGCTATGCTCTGATATGTTATGTTTGAAAAGTAATACTGGCTTCGACTACAGGCCTGTGAACTTCTGTTCGGTTCCATAAATTAAGTGAAACATTGGGTGTTGTAAAATTGCTTCAAGTTCTTGAATAGACTTAATTTTTTTTCCGTTCACAATTTAAGTATTAAATACAGGGGGAACAACATTTGCAAGATATGGAGTAACAGAACTCAAGCGGAGTTTTGCAGTTTTGGAATTGCTGTTTTAGTTGGAATTGTCTATTAAACTATGAAGACAGTTTATTTTCCCTTTCTGTTTGTTATCCTCACATTCTAATTTTCTCTATTCCCTTAACTAACATGAATTTCGCAATAGTACTTAAATTCTGGCTATTAGAAACCTAATATGTGTCCAAAAAATTTGTTTTTTTAATAATATGATGGTGATTTTTTTAAATAAATTTCTTGTCAAAAATATCAAATGTGTGGATGTGTTACGCACAAAAAAAAACCTTATATTCCATAAATGAATAAAATTCTTATATACAAAATTAAAATTTCTCACCAAACAATATTAACTTTATTGTGATAAAATATACACTTTAATAAAACTAACTATTGAAAGGTAAATAAAATAAAATATTTTTATGAAAAAGTAGGTAAAGGAAAAATACTCGTTACGATATTTACTTATTGAAAATGTGAAAGATTATATATTACAAATGAGTAGCAATATCAACAACAACAACTACGTCGCAGTTCCAACTCGTGGTGGCACCCATTTCTCATTTCCATCACTTCCGACCGTCAACGTAACACAGACTTGGATGGACACGTCCCGACGATATTTGTACGATGAGGATTCATCATAAATTAACAAGTTTTATGCTAACTGTCAACCTACCGTAACTGTTTATCATTTATTCAAATTTGGAACGTGTATTATGTTACAAATGAGTAAATATAAAAATATAATTTTAATAAAAATATTAGATACGCCATGAGAAAGAAATAGTTTTTGTTGATGTATGTAAATTTGCTAGTATATAATATGGTACTCAATAAAGTAATCATATGTTGTCACTAAATTCAATAAAGTACCGCCTATTTCTCCCTCCACCAAGCAGNCTATCATTTATTCGAATTTGGAACGTGTATTATGTTACAAATGAGTAAATATAAAAATATAATCTTAATAAAAATATTAGATACGCCATGAGAAAGAAATAGTTTTTGTTGATGGATGCAAATTTGCTAGTATATAATATGGTACTCAATAAAGTAACCATATGTTGTCACTAAATTCAATAAAGTAACGCGTATTTCTCCCTCCACCAAGCAGGCAAGCACGAATTTCTTAAGGGTTCTAGTAATAACATTTCCANTTATCATTTATTCAAATTTGGAACGTGTATTATGTTACAAATGAGTAAATATAAAAATATAATTTTAATAAAAATATTAGATACGCCATGAGAAAGAAATAGTTTTTGTTGATGTATGTAAATTTGCTAGTATATAATATGGTACTCAATAAAGTAATCATATGTTGTCACTAAATTCAATAAAGTACCGCCTATTTCTCCCTCCACCAAGCAGGCAAGCACGAATTTCTTAAGGGTTCTAGTAATAACATTTCCAGTGGCCGCCAAATTTCGCGGGAGATAAAATGGCCGTTAGATTTAAACATCCCAAGCAATCCCTCTCCCTTTCTTCAGAATACGTTAATAAGTTCATCAAAACCCAAATAAACCTTTCAAAGCCCACTCCAAAACTCTGGTCTGATCAACATAATGCTGAATCTTTTGACCCATATAACAACAATAGTGTACAGATATTGAATTTAAGCCACCCCATTTTACGTATCTTAGATTTTTGTACCCCAAAATTGAGACATTTTAATCAAATACATGCCCAACTCATAGTTTCAGGCATTTTTCAACACCCTTTAGCTGCAGGTCGAGCTGTGAAGAAACTTTGCTCTTCGCAGCTCACTTTTGCTCATGCTGTAAAGATTTTTGAGAATCTTGAAACCCCAGATGCTTTTATTTGCAATACAATTATGAAAAGTTATGTGAATTTTAATGAACTTGAAAAGGCTTTGTTTTTTTACCATGATCAGATGGTTAAAAATGGGATCTTTCAGAATAATTACACGTTTCCGATATTGGTTAAGGCTTGTGCTGATTTGGGTATGGTAAAAGAAGGTAAAAAGATTCATGCCCATATTGTGAAATGTGGATTTGAGTTGGATTTGTATACTAGGAATGTTTTGATTCATATGTATTCAGTTTGTTGGCGGATTGGTGATGCACGGAAGGTGTTTGATTTAAGTTCTGACTCAGATTTGGTGACTTGGAATACTATGATTGATGGGTATGTGAAAAATGGAGAAGTGAGTTTTGCGCGTTGTGTTTTTGATGTTATGCCTGAAAGGGATGTTTTTAGTTGGAATTCCATGTTATCTGGATATGTGGGGATTGGAGATATGGAGACTGCAAATTTACTGTTTATGGATATGCCTTTGAGGGATATTGTTACTTGGAATTGTTTGCTCTATGGGTATGCTAAGGTTGGAAATGTTGTAGCTGCCCGTTCTCTGTTTGAGCAGATGGATTATCAGGATGTAGTTTCTTGGACTACTTTAATGGCTGTTTATGTGAGACAGAAGGACTATGGGGAATGTTTGAGATTGTTTGATAGATTGATGCAGGGAAGAGATATTCAGCCAAATGAGGCAATTCTTATGAGTGTTTTGACTGCTTGTGCGCATTTAGGGAAACTTGATCTAGGAAAGTGGATACATTCTTATATAAGTTATAGTGGGAGGATTAAGCCTGACATGTTGCTTTCAACTGCCCTGTTGACAATGTATGCCAAGTGCGGGGAGATGGATTTGGCGAAGGAGGTATTCATTCAGATGCCAGAGAAAAGTGTTGTGTCGTGGAACTCTATGATCATGGGTTATGGAACCCATGGGCACGGTGAGGAAGCACTTGAAACATTCATGGAGATGGAAAGAAGTGGAGTGATGCCTAATGATGCTACGTTCGTTTGTGTTCTAAGTGCATGTACTCACTCAGGGATGGTATTAGAGGGCTGGTGGTATTTTAATGTGATGACTAGAGTTTATAGAATAGAGCCGAAAGTTGAGCACTATGGTTGCATGGTTGATCTTCTTGGGCGAGCTGGTTTGACGAGAGATTCTGAAGACCTTATCAAGAATATGCCTATGGACTCTGGACCGGCATTATGGGGAGCTTTGCTTTCAGCTTGCAAGACCCACTCAAATGTGGAACTTGGTGAGATCATAGCCAAGAGATTAGTTGAGAGGGATCCAGAGGATATTGGATCCTATGTGCTTCTATCCAACATATATGCTGCGCAAGAGAGATGGGATGACGTGGAGAAGGTGAGAAATATGATGGTTGTAAAAGGAATTAGAAAGGAAGCAGGATCTAGCCTAGTCCAATTTGCAAACTCGAACATGTGGTGTTTTCCAGAAAATGTTTCAGTACACAAGAGAAATATACTGTGTTCCATGTTGAATGAGATGGGAGCTCAAATCAAATGCCAGAGTGAAAGGTGATGGAATGGAGTAACTTGAATATAGGGAATGCCTTCGAGAAGCAACAACAGAGACATGGATGTCAAAAGAGATAACGGATCGAGGACATCAAACTCACAGAAAATAACTACAAGAACTTTTGAGCTGAGACCCACGTTTCTTCGCATATTTCAGGTACATCAGAAAGTTTGGCTTGGTACAGCAAGTGCATTTATATGCTTGTTTGACTGTATACAACTGACCTGCAATTTTTGTGGTGGGACGAAGACTGACAATTGGAATAGTGAAAGTGAACACTGATGAGGAATTCTTGAAAGTTTAGAATTTTAAAAAAGCTGAGATATTCTCAGGTTGAAGAAAAAGTCACTAGTTGATAACTTAAGATCATCACATATGGCAGTGAAATCCAAAGTTAATAAGCTGAGCACTCCAAGATTTCCTACTTTGGGGTTTTTCCCCATAATATATCTGAAGATTCTTTAGGCTGAGATAGCTGATGGATTCTAGCCATATAGCTGTCTTCCTTTGTATCTGTAATGATCACAGTTTCATCCCCTTTGTCTGTAACAACCGCAGCTACTGTAGTATGTTTGCAGTTGGCTTCTTTGCTTCTTCTTGGTTACTTGTGTTATTATTAAGAGCTAAGAGGTTCTCATGTCTAGAGTCTTGTGACAAGAACTAATGTCCTATTTGTACAGGTTAATTTTGGTGGCTGTATTTCCCAATAAATGCTAGCATTTGCTTTGAATTAATGTGCAGAAGTTTGTTGTTTAATGTAATGCAGGCAATATTTTAGGTTTGAACAATCAGATTGAAGAACTTTAGTTTACATACGAAATAATATGCTAAAATAGTTGAACATAAACATATTTTGAATAAAAGATTACTCCCTCTGTTCCGTTTTATGTGAGACTCTTTCCTTTTTAGTCTGTTCCAAAAAGAATGACATCTTTCTATATTAAAATTTTTTTAACTCTAAACTTCCCATTTTACCCTTAATGACATGATTTTATATCCACAAAAATGCCATGTCATGCTTAAGACTACAAGTTCCAAACGTTTTTCTTTCTTTCGTTCGTTCTTTCTTAAATTCCATTGTCAGTCAAACACCTTCACATAAAATGAAACGGAGTAATTCTGTGCAATGCAGAATTTAGTACTTTAAGGAATGTCTATGTAATGTACCTATTGAATGTGTATTGGTGGATGCTATTCAGGAAGACGATGAGCTCATGCACTGATGCACAGCTTAGAACAATAAATTTAGATAAGTTCTGTATTTCATACAATCCGGTCATGATCAATATGAAAAACTGCTTTAAAACTTAAAACTGTATTTGTTGAAAATACATCATTGAGTCAGGATCGTTTTGTTGACTTGAATTACTAGCAGGAAAGAATGATAGCTGCACAGAGTAACATCATTAAAGAACCACTAAACTTAAGTTGATCT
Organism: Nicotiana otophora; assembly: GCA_000715115.1. Taxonomy (NCBI): domain Eukaryota; kingdom Viridiplantae; phylum Streptophyta; class Magnoliopsida; order Solanales; family Solanaceae; genus Nicotiana; species Nicotiana otophora. The sequence continues at coordinate 18,847 of AWOL01S0403649.1, forward strand.
TAGCAACAGAGCCCTTTGTGTTTATGCATCCACTTGTATTCCTGAGTCATATGTGTCACCAGCTTTCCAGTTCTCAGGTATATTATTGACAGCAACAACCCAGGTCTCATCTCCATCATCAACACTCAATAGCATTCTGATTTGCAAAGGTCCCCTTGGAGGTGAAGTAGTAGTCCACACTGCTCCACGTGTCCTGTCCAACAGCTTGCATACAAAATTTTGTGTCTGCATATTGAAAGAGAGTAGTATTCAAAATCTTTGGAATTCAGATGAAGCTGCCTCAAATTCTTCTATTGTTATTTCTTTACCCCGAGTATATGTACATCTTTCTTCTTAAGGTACATATGTATTTTCATTATTACTTGTTTTACTTTATGTCTTTATATATTAGAAACTCTTACTGTGTGGAAACTTGAGGCATTCTTAAAGATGAAACAGATGTTAGGTTCTTGAAATCTAGCAGATGTACCTCGCATAGTTGCACAGCGGTAATATCCTTTTTGCCTTGTTGATACCATATCACAAAAGCCAAGTAATGAGGATTGTCGCTGCTCTCTTCAATCTTGATTGTAATATTTTTGTCTGGATAGCTGCAAGAGACCCTGTTCGATGGTGAAAGAGCGACAAATATGTGAGTCTCCCTCTAACAGAAGAGAAATTGCTTATGGATACCTTATGTATTACGATGAATTAATATCCATATTTCCCAATTATACATCTTACCTTCTATACTCGATATCCACCACACCAAATGATAATAGAGAAGCAGCAGCATCTGTCGTCTGAGCCATACGAGCAAAGGCTCGCTTACTTAGAATAAAGTCTGTGCGATCACCTGCTCCTTGGTCTGTTATAACTACAGTCACTCCTTTATCAGAACAATAGTTACTATTGGTGCACCTCACCTAGCAAAACAAGGTAGAGTCCGGAATGACATCGTATATTTGAAAATCTTGGCTAGTTATCATCTATTTATCGACTATAGTTTTTCTTCCTTTTTTGTATCATTACCTGGTAGCATGCACCACATCCTAGACCATTTCGAAAGAGGTCTGATGCTGCTGACACATCTCCGCCATTGATTGTTGCTCCAAAAGTACCAAATCCACAACTCCCAGCTGCATGCAATCAAACACAAAAGGTTATTGTATGAGAAAACTTTTATTTTCTCCATTTTAGGTGCATGTTATTGTTCAACTATGCATGTTAAACATCTCACTTTCTGTTCCTTTTTCTTCTGAATTTGGATAGTGGGCTGCACGAGAATGAACGAAACAATCCGGGCATGTCTGAGAATTTCCCAGAGTTTGCATGAAGATAAAAGATGCTGTAAAGACTGCGAGAAGTTGAAGAGGAGCCATTTGGATTATGATCGCAAGAAAGTGAATTAAGCAAAGAGAACGAGTTGCTGTTGCAGGGAAATGATGGCATTCGAGTATTTATAGAGAACTCAAAGCAGCAAATAAGGTCCACATGGGTAAAACTCAAGTATGACTTTTGACATTCTGTTCAACTTCAGTTTGAATGCAGGGAATTCTGCCTTTACTTTCCCTAGCAACCTTTTTGGACCTTACATTGCTTGTTTTAGATAATTGAGGATGTTACTTTCTCAGTTTCCTTGCCAACCTTCAGATGCTCCTATTAGAAACTATATTATAGTAAAAGATATTGACCACTGGGGGAGAACTACTAATCAATTATTTTTTAAGCCGATGGTCTATCGGAAACAACCTCTCTACCTTCACAAGGTAGAAGTAAGGTCTGAGTACACAATACCCTTTTCAAACCCCACTTGTGGGATTACACTGGGTTTTTTGTTGTTGTTGTATGACATGGCCTCTTTCTTGATAAGAATAATCTCAAAACTATTATCTTAGTNGTTATAGTAAAAGATATTGACCACTGGGGGAGAACTACTAATCAATTATTTTTTAAGCCGATGGTCTATCGGAAACAACCTTTCTACCTTCACAAGGTAGAAGTAAGGTCTGAGTACACAATACCCTTTTCAAACCCCACTTGTGGGATTACACTGGGTTTGTTGTTGTTGTTGTTGTATGACATGGCCTCTTTCTTGATAAGAATAATCTCAAAACTATTATCTTAGTGGTCTGAACCAACTTGTGTGACAGTGATAACCCACCTTCGATGTTTACACAAAATTACATTAGTTTGCCATAGTTAATTGATAAAATGAGGTCAGTATGCATATTAATTAACTAGGTTAAGTGATAACAGTGTATATAAAGACACATTTCATTTATTGGATTACATCAGCTTGCCATAGCAAAGTGATAAAATTGAGGTGAGTATCTATATTAATTAACCATGGTTAAGCAATAACAATGTATAGAGAAATAGGGATTTGCATCTATACCCAGTTTTTGGATCACATTTTAACTTATACCCACTTTGCAAAAAAAATTACAAGCGTACCCACTTTCCGGATAACTTCAGACATATGGGCCTGGAGTAGCAAAAATTTATGTCTGAAGTTTGAACTTCAGAATGTTTTGCCTGAAAGTG
>AWOL01S0403803.1:0-16190 GCA_000715115.1 Nicotiana otophora
TGCTTGAGTAGGAATCGACTCAAGTCACAAGAAAGAAGTAACCTCCAGCACCCTTCCCGCAAAGGTTGGCTAAATATCATAAAGTTGATCAGTACAAAAAGTTCATGGAGATGTTAAAGCAGATTCAGGTGAACATTCCACTGATAGATGCCTTCTGAGAGATTCCAGGTTACGCAAAAATGATGAAGGACTTGATGTATCACAAGTTTGACTTTCAAGACCTGGCCACTATGACATTGACTCAGATTTGTAGTGTTGTTGTTACAAGACCTGTAGCTGAGAAGCTATCTGAACCTTTGAGTTTCACAATTCCATGCACTATAGGAAGATATGCATTCGCCAGAGTGTTGTCTGATTTAGGGGAGAGTATAAATTTGATGCCCTTGTCTATCTATAACAAGTTAGGCATTGGAAGATGAATGTGCACATATATGTTACTACAACTAGCTGGCCGAATGATAAAGAAGCCATCAGATATACTTGACGATGTACTTGTGTAGGTTGGGAGGTTTGTGTTTCCAGCAGATTTTGTCATTTGACTGCCAGGTTGATGAGGAGATTCCCATAATTTAGGGTAAGCCACTCTTGGCCATGGGGAGATCTCTGATTAACTGTGAAACTAGGGAGCTAAAAATGAGACTAAATAATATAATGAAGAAATACATTTAACTTGCAAAGGTCTATGAGGCAACCCAGTGAGTTTGTTAATAGCTCTATAATTGAAGCAGTAGATGTGATCATGGATAAGGAAGATGAGATACTTCCCGCAAAAGACCCTCTAACAGCCTGTATCATGAACTTAGAAAAGGTAGACGGTGAGGACTTAGTGGAGTGGGTTTTGGCTCCTAAAGGCCAATTGTACTGGAAAAGAGAGCTCGAATTCGAGCCTTTACACTTAAAAGAAAGAAAGACCCCTCGTCTAACCAATCAATTGAAAATTCACCACTGTTGGAGCTAAAACCGCTCCCATCTCACCTCAGGTATGCCTTCTGGGACCTAACTCGAATTTACATATTATTATCTCATATGGTTTGTTAGATGTGTAGGTAGAACAACTTTTGCAGGTTCTAAAGGAGTGAAAGACTATAACTGGTTGGACTATAGAAGACATAAAGGGTATCAGCCTAGGCTTTTGTATATATAAGATTCTACTAGAAGATGGGCACAAGCCTTCCAGAGAACATCAAAGAAGGTTGGACCCAAATATGAAAGATATAGTGAATAAAGAGATGATCAAGTGGTTAGATGCGGGAATTATTTTTTCCATCTCAGACAGCAACTGGGTTAGCCGAGTTCAATGTGTTCCAAAGAAATGTGGAATGACTATGGTATAAAATGAGGACAACAAGTTTATCTCAAAAAGAACAATCATGGGATGTCGAATCTGTATGGACTATAGGATATTGAACAAGGCAACCCGAAAAGACCATTTTCCCATGCTGTTCATTTATCAAATATTAGATAGATTGGTAGGAAGGTCCCACTTTTTCTTCTTAGATGGGTACTCAAGATACAACCATATCTCTATTGCCCCTGAGGATAAAGACAAAATATTGTTCACCTATCCATATGGAATTTATACTTTCCAGAGAATGTTGTTTAGCCTATGCAATGCACCTGCTACATTCCAAAGATGCATGATAGCCATCTTCACTTATATGGTAGAGGATATAATAGAGGTTTTCATGGATGATATCTCAGTGGTGGGGAACTCGTTCAATGATTGCCTTATAAATCTTAGAAGAGTGTTGAAGAGGTCTATTGAGACTAATCTGGTGCTAAACTTAGAAAAGTACCATTTCATAGTACATAAATGTATAGTATTGGAAAACCTAGTGTCACAGAAGGGTATAAAAGTCGACCGTGCTAAAGTAGATGTGATAGAGAAATTGCCACCGCCCACTTCTGTCAAAACAATAAGAACTTTCCTTGGTCATGCTGGAATCTACAGGTAATTTATAAAGGATTTTTCCAAAATTGCTAACCCTTTTTTAAAATTGCTTGAAAAAGATCACTCCTTTGTGATTTCTGATGATTGCAGTAACTTTCGAGGAGTTCAAGAAGAGGTTGGTGATTACACCCATCATAGTTGCATCTGACTAGGAGAAACCATTCGAGTTGATGTGTGATTCAAGAGACTAAGTTGTGGGAGCAGTTCTTCGGAAGCAAAAAGATAAAGTCGTGCATTCAATATACTATCCAATTAAAACCTTGAGTGGTGCCTAACTCAACTACACCATGACCGAGAAGGAGATGCTAGCAGTGATGTTTACATTCGACAAGTTCAGGTCATACCTGATATGCTTAAAGATAATTATTTATACAGATCATGTTACTCTCATGTACTTGATTTAAAAGAAGGAGTCCAAGCCACGCTTGATTCAATAGGTGCTACTATTGCAAGGATTTGACCTAGAAATCTATGACCGAAAGGGAATGGGGAATCAAGTAGCTATACTTGTCCAGGCTAGAAGGAGCAGAAAAGAGAGTAGAAGAGGAAAAGATATTGGAGATTTTCTCAGATGAACAACTATTAGAAACAAGCCTCGAGGTAGCACTATGGTATGCAGAAATTGCAAACTACCTAGTGAGTGGTATTGTTCTTATGACTTGTTATTTGTGCAGAAGAAAAGGTTCTTTCGTGATTGTCGCATATATTTCTCAGATGAGCCTTATTTGTTCAAAATTCTTATTAATAACTTGATCGGAAGATTTATCCCTGAGATAGACATTCTACTATTTTGCACGCATGACACGCTTAACCATATGGTGGCCATTTTGGAGGAGTAAGGACAACTTCTAAAGTGTTGGATTCGGGCTTTTACTGGCCCATGTTGTTCAAAGATGTGCTTTTTTGGGTGAAGGCTGTGATGAGTCCCAATGGACTAGGAATATTTTCCGTCGACATGAGATGCCCATGTATCCAATTCAGGAGGTGAAAGTATTCGATGTATGGGAAATCCACTTTATGGGACCAATTGTCAGCTCATATGGCATTATGTACATACTGGTAACTGTGGACTATGTCTCGAAATGGGTGGAAATTATGGCACTCCCAACGAATGACACAAAGGGAGTCAATGTTTTCTGAGAAAGATTATCTTTATCCGATTTGGCACTCCAAGGGCGATAACCAGTGATGTAGGCACCCACTTCTGCAACCGATCCTTAGCAAAGTTATTAGAGAAATATGGTGTTCGCCACAAGGTTGCCACTCCGTACCACCCACAAACAAGTGGGAAAATGGAGGTGTCAAGCAGGTAAATCAAGAGTATTTTGACCAAGACAGTAAATGCTACTCGTACTGATTGGACGAGAAAATTGGATGATGCATTATAGGCTTACTGCACTATGTTCAAATCTTCGATTGGTATTTCACCATATAAATTAGTGTTTATAAAGGCGTGTCACTTACCAGTGGAGTTAGAGCATAAAGCTTTATAGGCGTTAATGCAATCAAATCTTGACATTGAATCCACTGGTACGAGTAGAGTTACAGAGCTGCATGAACTTGATGAGTATCATTATCATACATTTGAGAGCACCAGGTTGTACAAGGAAATGAAGAAGATGATCCATGACAAAAATATTGTGGAGCGAGCTTTTAAGCCTGGAGACTTGGTAATGTTGTACAATTCAAGACTAAAATTGTTTCTAGGTAAGGTGAAGTCAAGATGGTCCAGACCATTTCATGTGCTAGAGGTACATCCTATGGGAGTAGTTGCAATTGAGTCGGAAGATGGAGCTCACAAGTTCACAGTCAATGGGAAAAGGTTGAAGCAATACCTTGGCATGGGCAATGAAGAAAAAGTTATATCGGTGATGTATTTGAATGAACCCCAAGTGTTGAGTGAACCATGATCGTGATGAACTTCGTCGTTCCGCGACGTCAAATTAGGCTCTTCTTGGGAGGTAACCCATGGTTGTGTTGTACTCGTCATGACATGACGTTAACTAAGGCTCTTATTGGGAGGTAACCCAATTCGTAGAGTATATATAATTTGTTTTTTATTTTATTTTATAAAGAGGCGGGGTAACAAATTAGTTTTATGTGAATTTTACATGTTTTGCTAGGTGTTGGAGCTACTTGGAGAAAAGATGTGATTAAGTCATAACAAGAGGTGAGAGTATGAAAATGATTATAGATTGGGCATAAAAAAACCTTGTGGGCAAGCCTCATGAAGCCTAGCACTGGAAACACATCGCCTATAGCTTTGCCTCGTGCCCGAAACTCTGCGCCCCATAGCTTGCCTCGCTGTGTCTACCGCGCCAAACTTGGTACAGTGGCCTTCGCATTGCAACGCCTACATCGCCAAATTTGGCGAGCTATCTTGTACCTCGCGACCTTCAAACGACGCTCCTCACATGGCTTTGCACCGTCCAATGCGCTAAGGCCAGGTAAGTCCCTTTATTATTTTTCCTTTCGCATTCACCCCAACCCCTTAATAAAAAAATTGATCTGCCCCATCTCCAATTAAAAAACCCTTATGCCCCACATAAACCCCAATCTTACAAACAAAACCAATCTGCCCATATCATAAACACACGCTAAATTTTTCCCTCAACACAAATGACCAACCCACTGCTCCCCACTGCTCCCTTCCCCAACACAACCACATGCGCACTGCCTCCATCCCTCCGCTCCCTCTTACTGCCCTGGTTCTCTCTCGACAACATGTATCATGCTACTCTCTTTCACCTCTATTCTCTCGTTAGCCAAGGTAAATCATGGTTGATAGTTCGTATGTCTTGCAAGATGCAACAATGGTGAAATTGTAATGAAATTGCTTCCCACCCCTCATAACACAGAGGATATCTTGTGATTGTTGTACAGTGTTTCAAACTTGATTACCAAGTCTATTTGGGAGGGTGAAGTAATCTTTCACCCACAAAGAAACTCACGCACAAATAATGCATACTAGGTATTTGATAAATTGCCTCATTGGCAATTTTAGTCCCAATTGGATCCCGAGTCTTCGGGATTGATGACTTGTGTTAGGTAAGTATAATTATCATAAAAAACTAAGTGTGGGGTGATTCAAAAGAGTCAGGGTAGATTGATAAAAGCGTACTTGCAATGACATACGTACTACGTGTAATACCAAATTTTAGATGCTAATGCACTTACGAGAAAAAAGCGATGCTTGAGTAGCCTATAATCGGTCAATTAGTATGTATTGGAGCTTTAAGTGTGGGGTCCTCCGACCTTATTGTTCTTATATCACTTGGTTCATTGAATTGACAAATGGTATGTTTGATAGGTACGTACAATATGGTTCGTCCAATGCCTAGTGCTAAGGCCCTAGATAAGGCCAAGGTACCGGCTAAGGCAAAGGCTACCCTGTTACGCCTACCACCAAAGAAAAGGAATAGAGTTGAGGCTACGTACAATGGTAAAGGGAAGCACGTGACTTTTGCTTCTTCCAAGGAGCAACTGCAAGAGAAGGCAACTCGATAATATGGTATCGAGAGTGTGCCCCCATCTGGGAGAGCATGGTACAGGAAATGTCGTCCAAACACATATCACCCTGATTTTGCAGTCGATGAGCACTTGTTGAAGTCATGGTACCCTCAAATTTGGAATACAATACATGATCAAGGATTGAGTTTTATCTTTAAAAATCCGTGAGATGTAATCTTTAGCTAAATTCGGGAGTTTTATGCTGGCTGGAACCTCCAGGATAAGGAGCAATTGGTGCCTATTCGTGGGAGGCTTATTGATANCGGAACCTGCAGGATAAGGAGCAATTGGTGCCTATTCGTGGGAGGCTTATTGATATTTTGGCAGGCGCATTATGCAGATTTTTGGATGCCCCTGATGTTCCACCGGGGCCATTGCGTGAATTTGTTGCCCGACCTTCTTACAATGATATTAGGAAGATGTTGTATGGTGTTAATTCAAATATTGTATGGAATCAGGATGAGAGATACAATACCTACACATCTTTACCAAAATTAAAGTTTACAAAAATTGCTAAAGTGTGGTTGCGCTCAGTGAACATGAGACTACTTCCGTGCGATCATGATACTAATATTGTCAGAGACAAGGTATGTCTTGTATATTGTTTAACGATAGGGCAACAGGTTAGTGTGGGACAATTGATGTGCCATCAGATGGAGCAAACTAGAAGAGGCACTCTTACCAGGATATTCTTTGGGAACGTGCTTACACAATATTGCATCAGGAAAAAGTAGATGAGGAGCCCAGTTTTAATATGATAATTCCAGCTGCACCTCGAGAAACTGACATTACTTGTATTCGTGGGCCCGATGAGGAGGATGGCACTATATTGACTAAAGTCGAGCATCAGGCTCGTGACAATAGCGTCATTGCCCATTTGTATGGGATGATAGACTCGCAACTGCGGATTGGGGGTAGACCTACTACTCCAGAGGAGATGACTCAGTTGACTGAGCGATTTTCGCTCAACACACATACAAAAATTAGAAATATTGACTGAGGTTTGAATTTTATGAAAATGACCCCGGAATAGTATTTTGATAATTTCAATAGGTTCATATGGTGATTTTGGACTTAGGCATATGCCCAAAATTGGATTCGGAGGTTCCTAGATTGATTTGACTCTTTTTGCCGAAAGTTAGCAATTTGAAGGTTTAGAAATTTCCTAAGTTTAACCATGATTGACTTTATGGCTATCGGGTTCGGATTTTTTTTCGGGACTTGAAATATGTCAGTTTTTTCATTTGGGACTTGGGTGCAAAGTTTGGCGTTATTCCAAGTTGGTTTGGTAGGAGTCAGACACTTGGTTGTGTTTTTAGAAGTTCTTGAGTTTCATGGCAATTTTCATGTGTTTTGGTGTTCATTTTGAGGTTTTATATGTTATATTGGTGATCCGAGTGTGTGGTCAAGTTCATATGATGCTTATGTACATGTGTGTATATTTGGTGTGGATCCCCGGGGGCTCGAGTGAGTTTTGGGTGCGTTTCGAAATATTTGAGTTGAGTTTCAGAATGTCGGGTTCATTGCTGGTGCTTCAGGTCTCGTAAATGCGAGATCTTGTTCGCATTTGTAGACCTCGCATTTTGTGGGGTGGGCACCGCATTTGTGAGGTCTGGGTATTTTGACCATGTCCGCATTTGCGATGAGGGCTCCACATTTGCGAGCTTCGCATTTGCGATATTAGCTAGGTTGTGGCCAGTTCGCATTTGCAGACTATTTTTTCATTTTTGCGGTATGGTCTAACTTCACATTTGCGAGGCGTAGGTCGCATTTGCAATATTTTCTAGGGCAGGCAGGATTCGCTTTTGCGATCCCTGTGTCGCATTTGCGAACCTCTGGTCGCAAATACGACATCTGCAACTGGTTTAAAGGATGAGATTTTCGGACTTAGTCTCATTTTATCACATTTTGAGATCTAGACTTGATGGGAGGTGATCTTTGGAGGGGATTTTCACATCTAGCTAATGGGTAAGTAATTTTGACTCAATTTCAATATTTTAACTTGATTCCTTATGGATTTTAATATCTAAATCATGGGATTTTTTTACTATATTTTGAAAAAAATAAAAATTTGAGATTTGAGAGTCGAATTGGACTCGAATTTGAAAATCAAACACACATATTTGGACTCATGGGATTATGGGTAGTCGAGATCTATCCTTCGACTCGGGTTTTGACCAGGCAAACCCAGAGTTGACTTTTATTTATTTTTGAGAAATGTGTAAAGATCTTAACTTTATTAATTGAAATTGAATCCTCTTGTATTGTTTCATGTTATTAAGTCATTTTTGCTAGATTTGGGCCGAAAAGAGATAAACTTTAGAGAAAAAGTATTTTTAGAGTATTGATTGAGGGCTTTTGAGGTAAGTATCTTGCCTAACTTTGTATGGGGGAATTTCCCCTTAGGATTTGGCTAAATTGCTTATTTGTATTATGTGTAAATGATGTGTACGCGAGGTGACGAGTGTGTACACAGTCGTATGTGTGATTCATGACCGAATTGACCCGAGGTTGCTCTTATTGCCTTGATTTACTTGAGAGAGGCCTTTGCTCTACGTGTATTCACTTTGAATGATTACTTTAGTTTACGTTCCATGATAGAGATTATGTTTTAGGGTTCTATTTTTTCTTAATTGGCCAAGCTGGACGTTTGTGAGATTATTGCTAATTTGAGTTAGCTGAATTTCTGCTTATATATTGAACACCCATCCACATTTCCTTTATTGGTTTGTCCTTGTGTACCGCATTGGAAGATTGTGAGTTTATGTCTTAATGACAATTGTTGGCATGTTGTATTGTTGTGATTATGGTACATGTGAACTTATTGCGCGGATTGTTCAGGTGTTTGCACGAGGTTTCTGTCGTGCTATTATTATTATTGAAATCAAACACGCGGTGAGATAAGGTGGGCAATATATCGGGTTTGCACATGTGACGAGACAAGGTGAGATGATTATTAAAATGCATATGGCGAGACAAGGCGTGCATGCACTTTATTATTGCGCACACGGTGATATAAGGGTGGCTATGTGGGGATGTTATGTGATGGTCTGGGGAGTTTTATTGATGATGTTTGTGTGATGGTGAAAAGAAAGAAGTATTCTTGTTTGTGCTTATGATTTCTTGTGTGTGTCATGCATTCTACGTGATTTATTGCGTTGTTCCAATATGTTAATACGTGTCTCTGTTATTACTTGATGATTTGGTTGCCAAGATTGATTTACCTACGTGGAGTTATTATCTCTTATTATGTTGAGTTCTAGTAATATAACATATTAAAATAAAAGTAAGTTGTTATCATGCTTTACTTTATTTGATTCTTGATAAATTCCTCTTGAACGTGTTGTTGGTAACTGACACGGGTACGATATACGTGGTGGCACAAGGTCTTTGCCGTGCGGTTGTGGTATATGTTGGGGCATTAGATCTTTGTTGTGTGAGTGTAACTTATATTGTGGCAAGGGGTCTTTGCCATGTGAGTGTGACTTGTATTGTGGCACGGGGTCTCTGTCGTGCGAGGGTGATTGATAATGTGGGCACGAGGTGCTATGGATATGTGATTCTATTGGATGACTTATTGTCCAAACATGGCCTTTATTTGTTCTAACTGGTTATCGCTTATCCTGATGAGATTACAGTTATTGCTTTATGTTATTCTTCATGTTGCCATTTTATAATATTTGCACAGGTTATTTGACTAATGAGTGCCTTGACTTGAACCTTGTCACTACTCCACCGAGGTTAGTCTTGATACTTACTGGGTACCGACTGTGGTGTACTCATATTGTGCTTTTGCACATTCTTTGTGTAGATCCAGGTACCGTAGAGCGCACTAGTCATTAGAGAGCTGATCTCGAGTTGCCGTGAAAACTTCAAGGTATACCTATTATTCCGCTCGCAGGTCTCAGAGTCACCTTCCATTGTTTTCCTTACTAATATTTATTGTACTTCAAACAGTTCTGTATTTTGAGACTCATTATGTACTTCTTGTAGAGATTATGATTCAGTATTACCGGTTTTCGGGATTGTGATTGTTATATTATCATTTTGGCTATGCTTTGGGCTAATTTCTTAGTTTTATTTAAATATTAAGTTGTTATATTATGTTTGATGATATTGTGTGATAGGCTTACCTAGTCTTATGGACTAGGTGCCATCATGATTCTTAATGTGGAATTTTGGGTCGTGACAACTTGCTTCTATTTCACTTCGCTTTGTTATATCGGTTTGTCTTAGAGTATTTACTTGTTTTGGTTCATTTATCGTATGTTGTGAGCTACAACGTAGTTATTTGTAGTATTACTATATATTTGGGATCGGATTGCATGCTGTAACGAGTATTGATACTGTATTTAGGTTCGGGTTGAACGCTGCAACGGATATTGATATTGTATTTGGGATCGGGTTGCACGCCTCAATAGATATTGATATTGTATTTCGGATTGGGTTGCACGCCGCAATGAATATTGATATTGTATATGAGATCGGGTTGTACGCTGCAACGATATTGGTATATATAAATGCGTGGATTGGGTTGTACGCTGCAACGATATTGGTATATATAAATGCGTGGATTGGGTTGCACGCCGTAACAGAGAAGATATATATTATGATTATTCTTGGTTGTTGGTTCCGTATCCGTGTTGTGATGTGAATTTGAGCTTAGATGATATTCTGGGCCCTCTATTATGTAATTTCTAATTCTTGTTTTCATGTTAGTCGTTGTTTTTAGACAAGGTGGGTTGCTCTGATGGTAAGCACCCTCCACTTCCAACCAAGAGGTTGTGAGTTCGAGTCACCCCAAGAGCAAGGTGGGGAGTTCTTGGAGGGAAGGATGCCGAGGGTCATTTTGGAAACAGCCTCTCTACCCCAGGGTAGGGGTAAGGTCTGCGTACACACTACCCTCCTCAGACCCCACTAATGGGATTATACTGGGTTGTTGTTGTTATTGTTGTATGTTAGTCGTTGTTTCTCTATTCTGCTACTCCTTCTGTTTCAATTTAGATGAGGAATTTTGACTCGGCACGGAGTTTAAGAAAAAAGAAGAAGACTTTCAAAATTTGTAATCTTAAAAGCTTAAAGGGTAAAAGCTTTGTGGGGCCATGATATTTGTGTGGTTATAAAAACTTCTCATTAAGGGTAAAATGGGTAAACTGAAGAGTTTAAAGTTGAATTATTTCCAAATTTAGAAATGTGCCATTTATTTTGGAACAGACTAAAAAGGAAAGTACCTCATCTAATTTGAAACGGATGAAGTGTTATTTTTTTTCTTATACTCGTACAGGTTTATAGTGAGTGCCTTTTTTATAGCCTCGTCACTACTTCGTCGAGGTTAGGCTTGACACTTACGTATATAGGGTCGGTGTATTCATACTACACTTCTGCACTTCTTGTGCAGATTCTGGTGTTGGTCCAAGTGGCGCTTAGCGGAGGTTTTGCTCGGACTGTCATTATCGGGAGACTTGAGATAGAGCTACACGACGTTCGCAGACTCTGAAGTCCCCTTCTTATCTTTCATACTATTTGTTTCATTCCGACAATTGTATTTTTATTTCAGACCTTATTTGTAGTACTTTTAGCAGCTCATGTACTTGTGAAATCAGTTTCTGCATTAGACTAGACAACCTGTATGGAGTTTATTATATATTTTGAAGTTCTACAACTTTACCCTCTTATTAATCTGCTTTGCAAATTGTTTAAATAAATATCTTTATAGCTAATATTGGCTTGCCTAGCAAGCGAATGTTAGGCACCACTACGACCTCGTGGTTTTAAATTTTATTCGTTATATCAGTAATGTTACTAAACTAATTTTATATTATTAAAATCATCGAGCTTCGCCATTGATATATTAGCAAACTCATGAAATTATTTTTTGCACCATTAAAGTAATTGAACTTACTAGTTGTTCAACAAAGTCACAAAACTACTTTTGTATCACTAAAATAATTGAACTATATATTATATTCCTAACAAGTGCAACTTATTGGAAAATCAAATTCTCGGCACTACAAAATGATACATTATTCCATGTCAGTAAATTTAAATTTTTTTTGCTTGTCATAACCATACTTTAAACTATACAAATTTGAAAAAATAAAACTAAAAATATTTTCCGGTAGAAAATTATAGGATTGAAAGAGAAAGTGGTTCGATGTATTTGGGACCGCATGGAGTAACTAGTATAAATATTATAGTTTGTTGGTTGAACTATCTTACACCACTTAATTTAGAATTTCAATCTCACCAAACTATATCCTTCTTTAGTTTTTAATGTTAGTTTGGATTAAGATAGGTTGCCGACATCACACATCTTGGGTTGCGACTCTTTTCTGGTGTAACACCCCACACGTTAGACAGAGTCTCACATCGAAAAAATACAAGAGGGATGTTGGATATATAAGTTAACAAGCCTTAGACTCTAGTGACGCGTTTTAAACCTGTGAGTGCCTAGGCCAGAGCAGACAATATTACTAGTGGGTTGAACTGTTACAAATGGTATCAGAGACATTCTTATGTCAGCCTTGCCGATGATGGGTCAGAGTTCAACTGAGTTTAGGCAAATTCCGGTTAAGCGGGGCAAACCTCAGTGCTGAGTCTAGGCGAATCCCATGCGATGGGGCAAACCTCCGCGAGGACGCTGAGTCCATAAGAGGGACTGCATGTAACACCTCAGACTTTAGACATAGTCCCACATCGGCAAAACACAAGAGGAATGTTGGGCATATAAGTTAACAAGCCTTATACCCTAGTGACGCGTTTTAAACCATGAGGGCCTAGGCCCAGAGCAACAATATCACTAGCGGGCTGGGCTGGACTGTTACACCTGAATCCTGCTTGAACGCGAAATGTCTTATGTACCCGGCTGCCCTTTAATGTTGTATATAATATATAATTATTATTTCATAACAATATAATAATTATTTAAAAGAATGAATGCTAATATGATATGTTTTGTTTTTCAAAAGTAGTGTCTCTATGATTTTTAACTAAATTCTTTTTGAAATAATTCCAACGGAATGGCTGCTCCAATTTGGATGGACACAGAGAGATATCAAAACAGGCCAGCTCAGTGCAACTCCTCGCGTGCCTTGAATTTTGATAGACAAGGATGGGCCGACTCGACATTTGAATGAGCCTTAAAATTGCCTGCCCAAAACCAGCCCTAAAAGGACCGTAGGCTAGGACGGACAATCCCTTTATTTTTTCAACTTTTTGTAATGGGTATTATCACTTTTAGCCCCGTGCGTGTCAGAAACTATTTACATTCGATAGTCGAAAAAGTATATAAAATTTGTAGAATATTTGTATAGAACATACAGAATATATATATATATATATATATAAATATTTTTTGCTATTATTTTAAGAGCGGCTATACAATGTCATTTTTTCATTTTGAATTTATAAGAATTTTTTCATTGCATAGTCCCCTAACCATGTGAATGACTTTTGTTTGCATATAGCAGTACAAGAAGCTTAATATTTGACAAGAAATCTCGTAATGAAATGCAAATTCTTTATATCTCTAGTTTCTTCTTTCTTTTATTTTTTTAATATTTTATGTTAAGAAGAATATTTTTAATACTTTTTTTTAACTTCTTCAGATTTGAGTATTGCTTCAATAAATTTATATTATAAGGTCATTTAATTTTTATTTCAGATCATTTGTTGATTTCATCATTTTTGTAATAAAAACTATAAAATTCATAGAATCTACTAGTTGTCATAGGTCAAAGTCAAACATAATTTTCTCTTGATCTAATATAGTCAGACATGATCAATTTATAATTTATAATGTATGATACTAGAGAAATGCAGTTAATTAAATGTTGACAATCACATGGAGATACGAAGTAATGTATAATGTTTGGAACTATTAATTTCTGATCAACCAAGACTTCATACACTTATTCCATTAGTAGCTCTTTTTAGTTATTATTAATTTTTAAACTTTGAATCTTTTAAATAATAAATATTTAATTCGAAGTAATTTAATTTTGTGCCCGACGTCTCTCAATCCTCAAAGGCAAAGGCTAGCGGATTGACTTGGGTCGAGTTTTTAAGCTTCAATTCCATTGGGCTCAATTTTTTTGATCCAATCCTACCCAAATAGGCTGACCTCGGACCAAACCCATTTTGACGACTCTAGACACATACATTCATCTAAAAGATTCATTGTTCTCTTGTAGCATATGATCTTGATAACTAAAATATTCAGACCTCTTTAATCTGAACATTGTTCATTGAAGTTCTTCTTCCTCCATCAATCTTCTTCTTCAACTTCCAACAAATTTCTTCTTCCTATTGGGTTGAGTTATTGTAGTAGAAGAAATTAACAAGAAAAACTTTGATTTTCAGAGTAGGTATTGTATATCTTGTGAATAGATTCTTTTGTTAACCATTAGCATAGTATGGGAAAAATTTATTATCCTAAAGATAATTTCATGAAAACACCTTACCTGCTTGATCATTTCATATTTTTGTTAAAATTATCTTGCTTGATTTTTACTCAATTGGATTACTTTTAGTATTTCTACAACATCTGAGTAATCCAGTATCTGCCAAAATCTAGCTTGCCCAAACAACAAACTTTTCCTACTGTCTTCTCTACACTGCATATATACAACCCTCCTATTTCCTAAATCCTAAAAGATGAAAAGAAAAAAAGAGAGAAAATTTACAAGGACTAAGATAATTAATTGACTTCTGGTATACTCTGTAAGGCAGGCCTCCATGAGCGATGATGCAGCTCAAACCCCTCACTGACCTTCATCAACTCCGTCAATAGCTGATGTACGGATATTCCTTGTACGTCAGCCTTACCCGTCAGTTCCGACAACTGCTTCTTTGTGATCTTAATCTTTACCTCTTTTACTACTGGCGTTGAAGAATGAATGCCTTCTCTCATTAAGAGATGATGATCTAATTTCATGGATTTATGATAGAAATCCGACGACGACGATGGCGGAGATAGTGAGCCCCACTCTTCGCCGCCCCATTGCANACCCAGCCCTAAAAGGACCGTAGGCTAGGACGGACAATCCCTTTATTTTTTCAACTTTTTGTAATGGGTATTATCACTTTTAGCCCCGTGCGTGTCAGAAACTATTTACATTCGATAGTCGAAAAAGTATATAAAATTTGTAGAATATTTGTATAGAACATACAGAATATATATATATATATATATATAAATATTTTTTGCTATTATTTTAAGAGCGGCTATACAATGTCATTTTTTCATTTTGAATTTATAAGAATTTTTTCATTGCATAGTCCCCTAACCATGTGAATGACTTTTGTTTGCATATAGCAGTACAAGAAGCTTAATATTTGACAAGAAATCTCGTAATGAAATGCAAATTCTTTATATCTCTAGTTTCTTCTTTCTTTTATTTTTTTAATATTTTATGTTAAGAAGAATATTTTTAATACTTTTTTTTAACTTCTTCAGATTTGAGTATTGCTTCAATAAATTTATATTATAAGGTCATTTAATTTTTATTTCAGATCATTTGTTGATTTCATCATTTTTGTAATAAAAACTATAAAATTCATAGAATCTACTAGTTGTCATAGGTCAAAGTCAAACATAATTTTCTCTTGATCTAATATAGTCAGACATGATCAATTTATAATTTATAATGTATGATACTAGAGAAATGCAGTTAATTAAATGTTGACAATCACATGGAGATACGAAGTAATGTATAATGTTTGGAACTATTAATTTCTGATCAACCAAGACTTCATACACTTATTCCATTAGTAGCTCTTTTTAGTTATTATTAATTTTTAAACTTTGAATCTTTTAAATAATAAATATTTAATTCGAAGTAATTTAATTTTGTGCCCGACGTCTCTCAATCCTCAAAGGCAAAGGCTAGCGGATTGACTTGGGTCGAGTTTTTAAGCTTCAATTCCATTGGGCTCAATTTTTTTGATCCAATCCTACCCAAATAGGCTGACCTCGGACCAAACCCATTTTGACGACTCTAGACACATACATTCATCTAAAAGATTCATTGTTCTCTTGTAGCATATGATCTTGATAACTAAAATATTCAGACCTCTTTAATCTGAACATTGTTCATTGAAGTTCTTCTTCCTCCATCAATCTTCTTCTTCAACTTCCAACAAATTTCTTCTTCCTATTGGGTTGAGTTATTGTAGTAGAAGAAATTAACAAGAAAAACTTTGATTTTCAGAGTAGGTATTGTATATCTTGTGAATAGATTCTTTTGTTAACCATTAGCATAGTATGGGAAAAATTTATTATCCTAAAGATAATTTCATGAAAACACCTTACCTGCTTGATCATTTCATATTTTTGTTAAAATTATCTTGCTTGATTTTTACTCAATTGGATTACTTTTAGTATTTCTACAACATCTGAGTAATCCAGTATCTGCCAAAATCTAGCTTGCCCAAACAACAAACTTTTCCTACTGTCTTCTCTACACTGCATATATACAACCCTCCTACTTCCTAAATCCTAAAAGATGAAAAGAAAAAAAGAGAGAAAATTTACAAGGACTAAGATAATTAATTGACTTCTGGTATACTCTGTAAGGCAGGCCTCCATGAGCGATGATGCAGCTCAAACCCCTCACTGACCTTCATCAACTCCGTCAATAGCTGATGTACCGATATTCCTTGTACATCAGCCTTACCCGTCAGTTCCGACAACTGCTTCTTTGTGATCTTAATCTTTACCTCTTTTACT
>AWOL01S0403874.1:2454-14892 GCA_000715115.1 Nicotiana otophora
CATATCGAGTTAAGCGTGTGTTAATTGATCCAGGTAGCTCAGCCAACATCATCAGATCGAGGGTCGTGGAACAACTCGGCCTACAAAATCAAATCGTACCTGCGGTCCGAGTCCTGAACGGGTTCAACATGGAAGGTGAGACCACTAAAAGAGAGATAATATTACTGGTAAACGTCATCGGAACCATTCAGGAAGCCATGTTCTATGTAATCAAAGGAGATATGAGATATAACACTTTATTCGGGAGGCCATGGATTCACAACATGAGAGCAATACCCCCCGAAGAAGTCCCGAGTTCAACAATAACTCTCTTTTGACTTCGGGTATTAGGGCCGGCGTAAAGTCAGACACAAAGTCTGCAAAAGTTTAAGATTTAATGGTGGCCAGGGGTCGATATTCAATATCGTACCCGCCGATCTCCACGACCCATTTGGCCAACCGCCCGAGAGCTCGAGTTTATGCATTATATTCCTCAATGGGTAAGTAGTCACAAAACATATCATATGACATTGAAAATATAGTTTCAACTTCCTAGAGGCGCTTAGCAAAGCGAGCGCCAATTTCTCTAGGTGAGGGTATCTAGTTTCGGCCTCGCCTAAAGTCTTGCTAACATAGTAAATTTGTAATTGCGTACCTTTCTATTCCTGGACTAGGACTCCACTTACCGCTATCTCCGATACTGCTAGGTACATGTATAGCTGCTCGTTTATCTTTGGCGTTTGGAGCAGCGATGGGCTCGATAGATATCGCTTGAGCTCCTCCAAGGTCCGTTTGAACTCTGGGGTCCATGAGAAGTTATTCTTCTTTCTCAACAGTGAGAAGAACCGGTGGCTCTTGTCGGAAGACCTCGAGATAAATCGCCCCAGGATGGCTATGCGTCAGATGAATCTTTGTATGGCCTTCACATTGTCCACAACAGTGATATATTCGATGGCTTGGATCTTATCGGGGTTGATCTCAATTCCCCGGTTAGATACCATGAATCTGAGGAATGTAATGGATCCGACTCCAAATGCACACTTCTCCGGATTCAGCTTCATTTTGTATTTCTTCAATATGTTGAAGTTTTCCTGCAAATGATTCAAATGGTCCTCTGCTCATAGGGACTTAACCAACATATCGTCAATGTAAACCTCCATTGATTTTTCTATTTGTTCCTCGAACATCCGGTTTACTAGGCCTTGGTAAGTGGCACCAGTTGTTTTTAGTCCGAATGGCATCACGTTATAGCAGTAAGTGTCGTACTTAGTGTGGAAGAGGTTTTTTCTTAATCGCCCGACTTCATTCGTATCTGGTTGTATCCGAAATAGGCATTGAGAGTGCCGAGGATCTCGTGGCCGGTCGTTGCATCGATCATGCAATCGATGTTGGGCATAGGGAAGGAGTCTTTGGGACATGCCTTATTCAAGTATTTATAGTCCACACACATTCTTAATTTATTCCCTTTTAGGGACTACTGCTACGTTTGCTAACCAATCCGGGTTCTTTACCTCCCGAATAGACCCTATTTTAAAGAGTTTAGATACCTCATTCTTGATGAAATCATGTTTGACCTCGGACTGGGGTCTCCTCTTCTGCTTGGCTGCGTAGAACTTTTGGTCTAGACTTAGCTTATGAGTGGTTATTTCTAGCGGTATCCCTGTCATATCAAGGTGGGACCGAGCGAAACAATATTCATTAGCTATAAGAAATTGAATGAGTTTTTTCCTGAGCTTAGGGCTTAACCCCGGGCCTAGGTATACCTTTTGATCGAGCAAGTGTTCGATTAATACGACTTACTCCAGTTCCTCGATCGTTGATTTGGTAGCGTCGGAATTGTTGGGAGATATGAAAGACCTAGGAACTCCGTAGTCGCCAGCCTCGTCTACCCCTTATTTCTTAGGTTCTGTTGAGGCTGGTATCGGTAATTGCTATTTGGCTTCGTCTTTGGCCATCAGATTCTGAACCTTCGATATTGAGAGTGTGGATGCTAGTATCACCTCATCAACCACAAACATTTCCTTGGTGGTCGGTTGTTCCCTCTAAACTGTTTTGATTCCTCCGGGTGTTAGGAATTTCAGCACCTGGTGCAGTGTTGAGGGTATTGCTCTCATGTTGTGAATCCATGGCCTCCCAAACAAAGCATTATATCTCATATCTCCTTTGATTACATAGAACTTGGCTTCCTGAACGGTTCTGATGACGTTTACCGGTAATATTATCTCTCCTTTAGTGGTCTCACATTCCATGTTGAACCCGTTCAGGACTCAGACCGCATGTACGATCTGATTTTGTAGGCCAAGTTATTCCACGACCCTCGATCTGATGATGTTGGCTGAGCTACCTGGATCAATTAACACACACTTAACTCGATATGTATTTATCATAACCAATATTAACAATGCATCGTTGTGGTGCTGTACGATCTCCTCAGCGTTTTCATCGTTGAAAGACAAGGTCCCTTTCGGTACGTAATCCCGAGTCTGTTTTCCCCTTGTGATGGATATTTGGTGTGCTTCAGCATTGGCCCCTGGGGAATGTCGACCCCACTAATGATCATTTTAATGGCGTGTTGAGGTTTCTCTTGCTCAATCTGTTTATTAGAATCTTTGTTCCTGAAGTGGTTCTTATCCCGATCACTTAGGAACTCTCTGAGATGTCCTTCGTTGAACATCCTGGCTACCTCCTCTCTTAATTCTCGGCAGTCTTCTGTTCTGTGGCCATGAGTGCCGTGATATCTGCACATTAGGTTAGGATCCCTTTGGACTTGATTGGACTATAGTCGAGGCCATTTGGTATCTTTGATGCGCCCTATGGCAGATACGATAGTGGCGGCATCAACATTAATGTTGTACTCTGATAATCGTGGTGCTTCTTTTGGCCCGACGGGCCTGTCGAAGCTGTTTTTGCTCATGAGTCCTTGGTTGTTTTGACCTCGGTCATTTCTCCTTTCATTTCTCATAGAGTCCCGCCTAGACCTACTGCTTCTTCGGTCCCCATTGTACGGCTGATACCGATCCCTGTTTGACCTCGGTTTACGATCGATATCTCTCTTGACTCTGTCAAAGTTTTTGAGAGGATACACAGACTCGGAAGGGCCCCCAAGATGATCGTCTTCGACCCTGATTTTCGATTGATACCGGTTATAGACATCGGCTGCTCGTCTGTCTTCGGCATTTGGAGCAGTGATTGTCTTGATAGATATCGCATGAGCTCCTCCAAGGCCCGTTAGAACTCCGGGGTCCATGAGAAGTTATTCTTCTTTATCAACAGTGAGAAAAACCGGTGGCTCTTGTCGGAAGACCTCGAGATGATCTCCCCACGATGGCTATGCGTCAGGTGAATCTTTGTACGGCCTTCACATTGTCCATAAAAGTGATCTATTCGATGGCTTTGATCTTATCGCGGTTGATGTCAATTCCTCGGTTAGATACCATAAATCTGAGGAATGTACCGGATCCGACTCCAAATGCACACTTCTCTGGATTCAGATTCATATTGTATTTCTTCAATATGTTGAAGGTTTCCTGCAAATGTTTCAAATGGTCCTCTGCTTGCAGGGACTTAACCAACATATTGTCAATATAAGCCTCCATTAATTTTCCTATTTGTTCCTCGAACATCCGATTTACTAGGCGTTGGTAAGTGGCACCGACATGGTTTAGCCCGAATGGTATCACGTTATAGTAGTAAGTGTCGTACTTAGTGCGTAAGAGGTTTTTTCCTAATAGCCCGAGTTCATTCGTATCTGGTTGTATCCAGAATAGGCATTGAGAGTACTGAGGGTCTCGTGGCCAGTCGTTGCATCGATCATGCAATCGATGTTGGGTAGAGGGAAGGAGTCTTTGGGACATGCCTTATTCAAGTACTTATAGTCCCCACACATTCTTAATTAATTCCCTTTTTAGGGACTATTGCTACGTTTGCTAACCAATCCGTGTATTTTACCTCCCGAATGGACTCTATTTTAAAGCGTTTAGATACCTCATCCTTGATCAAAGCATGTTTGACCTAGGACTGGGGTCTCCTCTTCTGCTTGACTGCGTAGAACTTTTGGTCTAGACTTAGCTTATGAGTGGTCATTTCCGGCGGGATCCCTATCATATCAATGTGGGACCAAGCGAAACCATCTTCATTAGTTATAAGAAATTGAATGAGTTTTTTCCTGAGCTCAGGGCTTAACCCCGTGCCTAGGTATACCTTTTGATCGGGCAAATGTTCGATTAGTACGACTTGCTCCAGTTCCTCGATTGTTGATTTGGTAGCACTGGAATTATTGGGAGATATGAAAGACCGGGGAACTCCGTAGTCGTCGGTGTCGTCTACCCCTTGTTTCTTCGGTTCTGTCGAGGCTGGTATCGGTAATTGCTATTTGACTTCGTCTTTGGCCATCGGATTCTAACCCTTCGATATCGAGAGTGTGGATGCCGGTATCACCTCATCGACCGCGAACATTTCCTTGGCGGTCGGTTGTTCCCTGTAAACTGTTTTGATTCCTCCGGGTGTTGGGAATTTCAGCACCTGGTGCAGTGCTGGATGCTCTTTATGGACGTCGTCTCAAACGCAAAAGGGTCCGGTATTGGCATAGTATTGAATCCACCAACAGGCAATGTAGTTAGACAATCTATTAGGACTGTAAAATTGACTAACAACGAGGCCGAATATAAGGCCATGATTGCATGTCTCGAACTGGCCAAAGGCTTGGGGGCTGAGGTAATCAAAGCCAAGTATGACTCCCTCCTTGTGGTGAACCAAGTTAATGGGACGTTCGAGGTCATAGAAGAACGAATGCAAAGGTACATGGATAAGTTACAGGTAATATTACATCGGTTCAAGGAGTGGACTCTACACCACATACCTCAGGATCAAAATAGTGAGGCCGATGCCTTTGCTAACTTGGGGTCGTCGGTAAAAAATGATGAGTTCAACTCGGGGAAGTCATAAAACTCATGAGATCGGTGGTGGAAGAAGGCCATGCCGAGATAAACTCAACGAGCCTATCTCGGGACTGAAGAAATAAATATATAGAATATCTGAAGACCGGAAAACTGCCCTCGGATCCAAAGAAATCGAGGGCCCTACGTACGAAGGCAGCTCAGTTTAGTTTGTCCGAAGACGGAACCCTGTTTAGAAGAACATTCGATGGCCCGCTCACGATATGTCTAGGACCGAGAGATACCGAGTACATTCTGAGGGAAATTCACGAAGGCACCTGCGGAAATCATTCAGGCGCCGAATCATTGGTTCGAAAAATAATTAGAGCCGGATACTACTGGATCGACATGGAAAAGGATGAGAAGGAGTTTGTACAAAAATGCGATGAATGTCAAAGGCATGCTCAAATGATGCATCGAGCTGGGGAGCTGCTGCATTCGGTCTTGTCACCCTGGCCGTTCATGAAATGAGGGATGGATATCGTTGGCCCCCTTCCATGGGCACCCAGTAAGGCTCAATTTATATTATTTATGACTAACTATTTTTCTAAGTGGGTGGAAGTCTAGGCATATGAAAAGGTCATGGATTAGGTAGTCATCGATTTCATTTGGGACCACATAATATGTCGGTTCAGAATGTCGGCCGAGATCATTTGCGACAAAGGGAAACAGTTCATCAGCAACAAAGGAAGCAAGTTTCTCGAAGACCATAAGATCAAAAGGATTCTATAAACACCCTACCACCCTAGTGGTTACGGACAAGCAGAGTCCACCAACAAAACCATACTCTAAAACCTCAAAAAGAGATTGGCAAACACCAAAGGAAAATGGAAGGAAATCCTGCCCGAAGTCCTATGGGCATACCGTACGACCTCGAAGTCCAGTACCGGGGCCACCCCATTCTCACTAGTTCACGACACCGAAGATCTAATACCGGTCGAAATCGGAGAACCGAGTCTCAGGTTCTGATATGCAACAAAAGAATCAAACGATGAAGCCATGAATACGAGCCTGGATCTGATAGACGAAAGGCGCGAAGCCGCCCTTGTTCGGTTGGAACCCAAAAATAGAGGATAGATAGGTATTATAATCGAAGAGCCAACCTTCGATATTTCAATATCGGGGACTTAGTGTTAAGTAAGGTCACGCTAAGCAACCAGAACCCGAACGAAGGAAATTTGGGGTCGAACTGGGAAGGTCCTTATCAAATTATCGAGATCATCGGAATGGGATCGTACAAACTCGAAACAATGAACGGTGGAAAACTACCGAACAACTGGAACATAACTCACTTGAAGCGATATTACTGCTAAGGTACGACCCAATTCATTCCTTTTACTTATTTGAATTTTGAACTAATATTTGCAGGAAACCGTTATAGAACGACACAATATTTTAGGTCTGAAAGTATGTGTTGCACTCTTTTTTTCTTGAATCGGTTTTATCCCAAATGGGTTTTCAGCAAGGTTTTTAATGAGGCAACAATAAATCATGCTAACTTAGAATTGAAGGCCAGCTACAAACAGGTGTCGAAGATCACGACAACAATATTCGAGGCTTCTCTATGATCGGCCTCGAACATTGGGGGGAATCACCCTCAGATAATGACTTTAGCAAGGAAAGAAACTTTGTGATTGAATGGTCTAGGCTCGATCGATAGGATTTATTGTAAGGGCCAAACGGTCAAATGAATCATGCCCACATAGACTTCTCGAGCCATGACACAAAGCTTGTACACATGTGTAACCATATATATTATGCACAAAAATAAAAAGAAGTTTCTACCTTACGGATAAATATCTTGTCCCTTAAAAGTTTTCTTTTCTTTCTTTTCTCTTAAGGAATTTCCTACATTCTATCCCCTAAAGATATAGAGCCCAAGGGGTGCCGCCTTTATCCGGGTTCACATGATAGCTCTCACTCGGGGATTGCCATCCAAAGACAAACTCTAACGGCCCGGGCTATCAAATCCTGGGGGCACAAGACCTATTAGGCAGTACCTGAACCTTAAAGGCTACGGCCATCCCCATTCGAGGACTGTTATCTTGGACAAGCTCGAATAACTTGGGGTAACAAGCCCACTGGGCAACACCCGAACTAAAAAGTCTACGGTCATACTAAAATGACTCGGAGACATTCGAGACCCGTAACAAAAAACAAGGCCTTCAAAATTTCTAAACTGGTTCAAAAGGCTACCCTCGGCAAAATTATCATCTAAAAAGTTCTAAGTGTTTTGGGGAAAGCTTCTGGTCAGACCAAGCCCCCACAAATCGTAAACAAAATAATATCGAAAGAAAGGCTTGTTCGAACCTCCGGCAAGACCTAAATATTACATGCTAAGGCATTTCGATCTTCACAATCATAAAGAAAAAAGTGAAAAGAATCAAGCTTAGAAACTATCGGAGGGAAAAAAATCCTTATATATATATAAAGATCTTTACAATGGCCAAACGACCTCAACAAAAAGCACACAGGTGCAAAAACAAAGAAAAGTGCGCAAAGTACTTAAACGGCTTGGCCTCCACTGGAGCTCGCCTCGATATCAGGACCATCAGAGTCTCCTTCGTCCTCGGATCCGCCCGATACTTCGGAGTCTTCTACATCCTCGGGGTACGCCAACTTCTTGACCTCGGCCTCAATCCCCTTAGAGATCGCGATATCGGGTGACACATCAAAACCCCGAGCGTGAACCTCCTCGTGAGCCTCCCTTTGAGACTGACACTTCGTGTACTCGACCATGTCCCTTAAGCGGTCCTGGGATGCCTCGACATCGGCCTTATACTGAGCCACCATCTCGTTGGCATCAGTTTTGGTCACTTCAACCACCGAATTGGCCGTTGTGAGCTCCTTGGCAAGGGTTTCTCGATTGAAGACAACCGAGCTTAGCTGAAACTGGAGCTCCTCAATTTTTTGGGCCTGCACCTCGGATTTTGCTGGACCTCGGCCGAGGTCAACTTTATCCGGGAAGTCTCCTTTTCCGAGTCCAAGCGGTCCATCCTACCACTGTGTCTTGTGTTGATCAATCTGATCGATCTGATTGACTGCATCCATCTCGGCTCAAAGTTGGTCAATCTGATCGATCTTCTGTTGGACCTGAGGGTTCCAATCGTTAGTCACTGTGTCTACCTCATTGTCACTAACTTCAAATATTTTTACCTATTTAACCAAGTCAGTGTGTTCCTTCCGAGCCACCTCCAACTCAGCTCGAAGGCTCTTAGCCTCTCCTTCACGTTGCTCGCTGAGGAGTTTGTAGGTGTCTCTCTTCTCAGTGCGCACTCAGACGTCGGCTTCTAGCTGGTTCAGCTCGTCCTGATACCAAAGGAAAGTTTAATGATGAATCACGGAGGCCTACAAATACAAACAAAATGTTAGGATTATCTATGGATTAGTCTGAGTACAAAAAGAGAAATTAAAGTCATCGAGAGATATCTAAAATTACCCGGTTCAGCGCATGTTGTGCTTCGTTAAACAGGCAGGGTGTGTCTACCTCGTTCATCTTGACTTGGTCTTCTTCGATCACCAGGCACTGAAGGTAGCTGGCCACCCCCACAGGGGCGGAGAGGACCCGGGTGTTATATCCTGCATATCGTACGTTAAAGTTTCGCCGTAAGTTAATCTACGTAAGATCGGGAATGAGATTATTTGAGGTTATAAGTATTTATGTTATTTGTAACAAGTGATAAGTGAGTGCCATGAAGATTAGAGGGTAAACAAATCAAAGAATGAGTATTCCTTAAAGTTTGTAAATTTGGGATAAAATACGGTCCAAGCTATAATATCCCGTATTTATGGAATAGTGCCATACAAGGTACCACATGACCATGATAGTAAGATATATAAAGTGTGTTAAAAGTAATTAGTATTTTAAGTAATTTGAGATAATTATTTATGTGGATAATTGGGTAATTATTAATTTTTAGTAGGAGATTAACAAGGTAATTGATTTTGGTGGATAAGCTTAAATGAGACCTCACCTCAACGTGGCAGCAAGGGGCTATTTAACAATGACTCTTGGTTCATTAGACTAGGTGGCACATTTAGGGTATCTTTGGGCAAAACTAAGCCACAAAAGTGGGTCCCACAACTTACAATTTTAAGAGACCTTCTTATCTCATTAAAGTGTGATGCTAGATTTGCTAAGTAACGAATGTAACTTCACCAAAAATTCATATGAAACTTCAAAATGCTATAAGCAGCAAAAGGATTGCTAAGAGAATCGGCTCAGGAATGTTAAGGATATACCTTCTTCCCTTTTGGCATGATTCATATAATACAAACGAAACGAGCAAACGCATAACTTTCATAAACGTCTCTATTCATTGAAGCACTAGGGGTGTCTATGTTCTTGAATTCCCATGTGTCTTATTATTATATCTTCTGTTCACGGGTGTCAGAAAAATACGTAATTGATAAAGTTTATCCGAAGACATATTGATCTTATTCCGAGAAATCCAATTGACTTACTTCTTATGCATTTCATTCATTTATACATGTATATTGACCCATGACCAGATAGCGTTATATACGCATATATTATATGTATATGGGATATGGAAAAGGTTACGGCGTTATATACGCACCACCACCTGATCAATTGGTATATGTTGATAATTTCGACCACAGAGGCCGAGATGATATGACGGGATGCCCTTAGAGGCTTGATGATACTATGTACACATATACCTATGCATGATACGACATTTATATGCACATGCATGACTTTATAAATATTTCAGGATCCACAAAGTTATTTAGACTTACAGGCGGATTCCTTTACTCTATGTTTCCTTTATGTCTTTTATGTACTGATTTTCATGCCTTACATAGTCGGTACATTATTCGTGCTGATGTCCCTTTTGCCTGGGGATGCTGTGTTTCATGCCCGCAGGTGCAGGTAGACTGGCTGATGGTACCTTTTTTTAGGATCCTTGATCAGCAAGAATTGGTGTGCTCCACTTGATCTAGAGTTATTATTAGTTTTGGTATGCTATTTTTGTATGTAGATATGGGTACGATGGGGCCCAGTCCCGTCCTTCATACAGTTGTACACTCTATTAGAGGTATGTAGACAGTCATGTATAGTTGGATAATATGTGGCCTTGTCAGCTTCTAGTTTTGGATATATAGTTGTCTATAGCAGCCTTGTGGGTTCGCCCTACCGTATTCTGCATGTATATGTATATATGTCTTTTGGACATCTTTTCCTCACGTATGTTATTCATGTGATTCAGTATTTTATTGACATGTGTTATTCATGACCTACCCTTAATTCATGTTTATATCTTAGACGCATGCTTAGGGGTGTTCGACAGGTAGGACTCGGGCACTCGTCATGGCCTATCGATTTGGGNCAGCTTCTAGTTTTGGATATATAGTTGTCAATAGCAGCCTTGTCGACTCTCCCTACCGTATTCCGCATGTATATGTATGTATGCCTTTTGGACATGTTTTTCTCACGTATGTTATTCACGTGGTTCAACAGTTTAATGACAGATATTATTCATGATCTACCCTTAATTCATATTTATATCTTAGACGCATGCTTAGGGGTGTTCGACAGGTAGGACTCGGGCATTCGTCATGGCCCATCGGTTTGGGTCGTGACATAAGTGGTATTAGAGAAGTTGTGTCTTAGGGTTGTCTATAGACCGTATCTAGTTGTGATGACCCAAAAGGTTATCTTTAAATTTAATAATTATGTCTGTGTTCTGAGACCTCAAATAGCACCATTCATTGTCCCTCGACTTGCGTGTGCAGTCCGTATAATTTGTCTGAAAGTTTTTATATGAAAAATTGATTAAAATGTGAAATAGAGCCTTAAAACATGATTAAGTTGACTTTGGTCAACATTTTAGGTAAACAGACCCAGATCAATATTTTGATAGTTCTGGTAGATCCGTATCGTGATTTGGGACTTGGGCGTATATCGGGAATTTAATTTAGAGGTCCCTAGCTCAAGTTATGACCATTTAACGGAAACTAGAAATTGAAGGCTTAAGATTTCCAAATTTGACCACGGAGATGAATTTTTGATATCGGGGTCGGAATCCGATTTTGGAAATTGGAATAGCCGTGTTATGTCATTTATGACTTGTGTGCCAAATTTGAAGTCATTCCGGATTCATTTAACATGTTTCGACACAAGTTTTCTAAATTGAAAAGTTTAAAACTCAAAAGTTCGAATCAAGGTGTGAATTGTAATTTCAGCGTTGTTTGACGTGATATGAGACCCCAAGTAAGTCCGTATTATGTTTTGGGACTTGTTGGTATATTCGGACGGGGCCCCGAGTACCCCGAGTATGATGCGAATCGAAATCAGAACAAAAATTGGACTTAAGCAAAATCTGGAATTTTGTTGCTTCTGGTGCCTTCGCTTCTGCAAAGCCTTGGCCGCAGAAGCGGCCTGGGCAAGCTGGGCAAAGAGATGCAGGTGCGGGAACCCGAATGCACCCGCGCGTCCGCAGAAGCGGACCCTTCGATCGCAGAAGCGGAAGGCAGCGCAGATGCGCATTTGCTTCCGCAGAAGCGAGATCGCAGGTGCGGTCAAGTCCACGCAGAAGCGCAAATCGCTGGGCAGTGTATAAATCGAAGAGTCCGAGAATTTTCTCATTTTTAGACATTTCAAGCACGGATTTAGGCAATTTTAAAGGGGGGTTTTCACGACTTTGAATTGGGTAAGTGTTCTATAACAAAAAGTGATTATATTTCATAAATCCATGTCTATATTCATCATATATTTCAGATTTAGATGGAAGAAATTGGATTTTTTGTAAAACTTTCCAAAAACGAAAAATTAAGATTTGAAGGTCCATTTGACATCAGAATTTGGTAATTTTGTTTATGGTTGGACTCATCTCGGAACGGATGTTCGTATTTCGTAACTTTTTCCGAGATTCGAGACATGGGCCCCACTGATAATTGTTTAGATGAATTTTAGATTTTAATCTGGAAAATTAGTAAATTCATATGGAATCAATTCCTACGATTTGTATTGAGTATATTAAATTGTTTATGACTAGATTTGAGGATCTCAGACATGAATTTGCGAGGCAAAAGTTTATTGGATTCTTGAATTTGGTTGCAAAGCGAGGTAAGTGTTGTGGTTAACCTTGACTTGAGGGAGTAGGACTTATTTGTCTATTTGATACGTGATTTAATGTGCTAGTACAACATATATGTGAGGTGACGAGTACTTATGCGTTGTGGTTGAGTCAAAACATTCAGGTGAAATTTGTTTATTATGAATAATTGTATATTTAATTAAGATATTCCTGTTTAAGTTTATCATTGATTATTTGATCATTATTCGTGAAATTATTATTCATTTAATTATTGTTTAATATTTTGGAAGGTGAAGTCAGTATTCTGGTATTGAATTGATTGATAAGTACATATCCTCGCATTTAAATACTCTTCCAAATTGATATTTTTATTTTCATGGTAAGGAAGAGTGTAAAATCATGAAGGGTGATACCGTGCCATTTTTATTATTTATAATATCATTGTCATGGTAAGGAAGAGTGTA
>AWOL01S0404086.1:316-21037 GCA_000715115.1 Nicotiana otophora
TTTGCTTCCGCTTTTGTTTCCTTGATTATTAATAATGTAAAGATTGTCTAAAAATTAGTTAATATTATTCTAACGTTAGCTTGCCTAGCAAGTGAAATGTTAGGCACCATCACGGTCCGAAGGTGGGCAATTCGGGTCGTGACAAGTTTTTTTCAATTGAAGTTGACGTCTTGAAAAGGGATTATTTATTATTTGGAGTCGCCACTTGGAATTGAGTTTTGGTGTTCCAAGTCACTTTTTATCTTGAATCCCTTATCAAAAGGAAGTTTTGACTCTTAAAATATAGTCTACGAAAATAGAAGACTGAGTAAGGAATTCTGTTGACCGAGGAAAAGGTATAAGGCACCCCTCGAATTCCGTGGTTCTAGCACGGTCGCTTTATTGAGTAATGTAAGGCTGAAATTAATTTTTGGCTATTCTTGTATTTTATTGATTATGACTTGTCTATTACCGCTTCACTTAATTTATTATATGTTATTAATTCTTTTGACCTAGATGCGGTATGCACACAAGGTAATCCTTTGAAGGTTGATGTTAAACCAAGGTACGGAATGTACACATGATTAAAACATAATTATTTTAAATTTAAAGGCATCGAGACGCGGGAATGCGCACATGACCCTTTTATTACTTAAGCATATCAATCCAAGGTTTGGGTATGAACATATGAACTAATATTTAAAGTACATCTAAAGTTTTTCTAGCGTTTTAGAGTATTCCATTTATTTGACTCATCTCGCTACTTTACAAATATTTTACTCTTACCATGATAATTATTTTACTTCTTGCAACGATCATATACCAATCAAGCTATAATATTTGAACAAACATATATCCCAAACCATTAATCTGTCATAAAGCAAAAAAAATAAATAACAAATATGAAGCCATCAAACATGATATAAAACCATTCTTATACCAAAGCACACGTCAATATAAACAGATTCCATATTCACATGTTGACATTGTGAAAAATATAGAACTTTTATCTTACTTTCTAATAAGAAAATAAGTATTTATCTTTTAAAAAAAAGAAATATAATATGTGAATAAAACAAATAAACTTGCACTAAAGAATACAATCAGTTTGTCAAAACCGGATATAAAATTTTTTGACTCAATAATTTAATTCATTAAATCTATTTGACAGTAAATACATTGCCAATACAAATTAATTCCAAAACTCAGAGACCATGACTTGAATTTTATATCCATGAGAGTAAAATAAATGTATTGAATACCATGACCGAACATATTAGATTTACCAACGGATTCTTAAAACATTTTGTAAACTTACTAAACTTGTTTAATAAAAGTCCTTTGATTAATACACTGACTTATCAAAAAAAATTGACCTAGTTTATAAAAATTAATTAATATTATCAACCCCAAATTTGATTTACTAATTCAAAGCAAAACCGAGGTTTACAAACTATATAATCTTAATAAATTAAGAATAGCATGTTAACTCTCATTATATCTTGCCTCCAAACTCATGAATTAGTATAAAAGTATTTTTAACATATTAAATACTACATACAAAGAGGAATAACAAACATTAGCCACTTTTCTCTATCTTACCAGAGAAAAAGAAAAGTTATCAAAAAAATAATTCTAACAAAAACTTATAAACGAATTAAAGAAAATTTTCAGACTTTAAGAAGACATAGATCACATATATCATGTTTAAACTATACATATGAGATTGAGTGTTACCTTTTGTAATCTTTCACAACAAAGAAAATATTGACAATCTACTGAGTTGAACCCCCAAACTTAAAACCACAAAGGATAATTCGATTTTCGACTCCGAACCTACTAAGTCCACCAAATAGTTTATCTCAAAGTAATTTTAGTTTTTCTTAGTTGCTGATTTGTTTTCTCTATCTGATTGCCTTTTTCTTCTACTAAAGTGTGTGTGCTATAAATAGAATATTTGTGTGTGTGACGAATACGTGGGTTAAAGAGATGAATGGGGAAAGTGGAGAATATAACGTAAGGGAGTTAGGATTAATGTGAGTATTATGAGAGAATTAGGGAAATGGGAGATTGGGAGGAAAAAGTCGTGGTGTTAGACTGTTAGTTAGGATAGGAAGAAAACATTTTTTTTGATTTTCTTATTCTTATCTTTTTTTTTTTGAAAGCAAAAAATAATTAACAAGACTTCATAATCAAATATTAAAAGAAAAGAAATAACTACTTATACTAATATCATATATCTCCGAAAGAAATTGCTAAAACACAAAGTACTACATACTAAGGCCTAGAATACTAAAAGAAGCGTACTAATTTTTTATAAGATAAAACAAAATACCGAAGTAAGAATACTAATTAACTATATATTAAAAAGATATAAGAAAATTAAATATTTAAACTATAATTTAAATTACACTAAAAAAAATACCATAACTTACATATTAAAAATTCTAATTAAAAGAAACCAAATATTTTTTGTAAATTTCTTTTTCTCTTTACAAATTGAAATAAAATTTTTATTCTAAAAGTGTGAATATTTTTGTAGTTTTATAAGCTCTACTAAAAGTGAGATAAAGGTTTGAAATATCAAAATTAGACATAAAATACATATTTACAGTAAAATAGTGTAGAATTTGGGTGTGGTCAAAAATTAGTTGTTGTTCACATCATACCCCTCTTTGCATGGAAACATGAAGAATTTTCAGGCAAAGATAATGAACAAGGTGACTGATTTTTGACCTCACTATTATTTAAATATGAAAATAAGATAAAAGAAGCGGATGCGACCGAGCCTTGGTTTTTGGCAACCTACATATCCGGGGTTACAAGGGAATCAGGTCATGTGTAGTTCAAGTAGAAAATGACTGATAGAGTATGCTTAGATGGAGAGTCGAGCGAAATTCCGTCGAGATTCCAATCCGTGGTTCCTACTATTACATCAAAAAAAAATTACATACTCTTGAAATCTAAGAGCTATAAAATTTCTATCTAAATGCCATCTGGAGTCTTGTCTTGATTCTTGAGTTGCGTCCTCCATTGACTTTAGACTGAAACTTGATGCTCTCAATGTAACAAACTATGAAATATCCTCACAGTCTTTTTTCTTGATCAAATGATAAGAAGATGGATCTTGAGGCCTATGTCAAAGCTGGTTGTAGCTGGTATTACGATCAAATATTTCACTTTCTCTAGCAAGAGCTGGAATCTTTATTCTTGCACATCCAATATGTTCTTTGCGGGAAAACCTTCAAGCCATCACAAACAAATAAAATGAACAAAATATTTCTGCCCCGGTTTGCACTAGGAAATTTTTGTGAGTTATTGAAAATACAATAAACTATCTTTGCTATTGCAGAATAAAGATTAGAAAATGATTTTAAAAAATAGGGGATGTCGTATCCAATGTCAAGAAGAAGGAAGGCAACCAGGAAATGTAGTATCCTGTATTGACAATAAGATGATGCTCGTGGCACTCTAGATGCTATTAGGGAATGTCGTACCCTATATTGGCAATAAAATTAGGCTTTTGGCACTCAGGGATGCTACTAGGGAATGCCGTACCCTATGTAGGCAATAAGATAAGCCTCGTGGCTCTCTGAAATGCTACTAGGGAATGTCGTACCCTATGTTGGCAATAAGATGAGCCTCGTGGCTATCTGAGAAGCTACTAGAGAATGTCGTACCCTATGTTGGTAATAAGTAATGCAGCCAGGGGATGTAGAACCCTGTGTTGGCAATAAGATGAGGCTCGTGGCACTCTAAGATACCACTAGGGAATGTCGTACCCTATGTTGGCAATAAAATGAGGCTCGTGGCGCTTTGAGATGCTACTAGGAAATATTGTACCCTATGTTGGCAATAAGATGAGGCTTGTGGCACTCTGGGATACTACTAGGGAATGCCGTACCCGATGTTGGCAACAAGTAATGCAACCACGGGATGTAGTACCCTGTGTTGGTAATAAGGTGAGGCTCGCGGCATTCTGGAATGCTACTGGGAAATGTCGTACCTTATATTGGCAATAAGATAAGCCTTGTGGCTCTTTGAGATGCTACTAGGGAATGTCGTACCCTATGTTGGCAAAATATAATGTAGCCAGCGGATGTAGTACCCTGTGTTGGCAATAAGATGAGGCTTTTGGCACTCTGGGATACTACTAGGGAATGTCGTACCCTATGTTGGCAACATGTAATGCAACCAAGGGATGTAGTACCCTGTGTTTGTAATAAGGTGAGGCTCGTGGCACTCTGGAATGCTACTAGGGAATGTCGTATCCTATGTTGGCAATAAGATAAGCCTCGTGGCTCTCTGAGATGCTACTAGGGAATGTCGTATCCTATGTTGGCAATACAATGAGGCTCATGGCGCTATGAAATGCTACTAGGGAATGTCGTATCCTATGTTGGCAGAAAGTAATGCAGATAGGGGATGTAGTACCCTGTGTTGGCAATAATATGAGTCTCGTGGCGCTCTAAGATGCTACTAGGGAATGTCGTACCCTATGTTGGCAATAAAATGAGGCTCATGGAACTCTAAGATGCTACTAGGGAATATTGTACCCTATGTTGGCAATAAAATGAGTCTTGTGGCACTCTGGGATGCTACTATGGAATTTCGTACCCTATGTTGGCAAAACGTAATGCAGCCAGGGGATGTAGTACCCTGTGTTGGCAATAAGATAAGGCTTATGGCACTCTGGATACTACTAGGGAATGTCGTACCCTATGTTGGCAACATGTAATGCAACCAAGGTGTAACGACCCAACCGGTCATTTTGAGTTCTAGCGTGTCATTCGGCGGGTTGAGGCTATGAGCATCTTCACTTCAAGCATTATGACTTGTACATGTGGTTGGAATTAAAATTCGGGAAGTTCGAAGTTGATTTAGAAAGAAAATTCTCATTTCGGGAGCTTTAAGTTGGAAGAACTGACTAAGATTGAATTCTTGAGTAAATAACCTCCGAATCAGGATTTGAAGGTTCCAGCAGGTTTGTATGATGATTTCGGACTTGGGTGTACGTTCAGATTGGGTTTTGGATGAACCGAGAGTGTTTTGGCGCCTATTGTAGAAGTTGGCAATTTGGAAGAATTTTATAAATTTGGGTTGAGGTGCATTTCAATGTTATCGATGTACGTTTGGGATTCCGAGTCGGGGAATAATTTCGTATGGTGATTCTAGTATTGGGAGCACGTCCGGATATAGATTTGGAGGTCCATAGGTCATTTCAGAATCATTTGGCGAAAGTTAGAAATTTGAAGGATTTTGAGAAGTTTGACCGGGAGTGATCTTTTTGATATCGGGGTCGGACTTTGATTTTGGAAGTTGGAGTAGGTTTGTAATGTTGAATATGACTTGTGTGCAAAATTTGAGGTCAATCGGACGTGATTTGCTAGGTTTCGGCATCGAATGTAGAAATTTGAAGTTCAAAAGTTCATTAAGATTGAATTGGAGCGTGATTCATGGTTTTAGCGTTGTTTGATGTGATTTGAAGGCTCGACTAAGTTCATAATGTATTTTAGGATGTGTTGGTATAATTGGTTGAGGTCCCAAGGGCCTCGGGTGGAATCCAAATGGTAAACGGATCGAGTTTGGACTTGGAAGAAAGGCTGGAGTAACTGCCTTCTGGTGTAACCGCACCTGCGAGGTTTGGGCCGCAGGTGCGGAGCCGCAGAAGCGGCCATGAGGGTCGCAGAAGCGGTTTTGGCTGGGGAAGGCTGGGACCGCAGATGCGGTCAACTTCCGCAGAAGCAGGACCGCACCTGCGCACGTGGAATCGCAAAAGCGAAGGCGCAGAAGCTCCGTTAGGGGCCGCAGATGTGGGGTTTTGTGGCCTGATGGGGGACCGCAGAAGTGGCATTCTTGGACGCACCTGCGCAACCGCAGAAGCGGTCAAGTGACCGCAGGTACGAGGATCGCTGGGTAGTGAGGTTTATTTAAAGCGGGACTTGGCCCATTTTTCTCCCATTTTCATTTGGTTTAGGCGATTTTGGAGAGCTTCAAGGGGAGATTTTCTTTAGCAACACAAGGTAAGTGATTCCCACTTAATATAAGTTAAATACATGGTTTGTATAAGGATTTAAAAATGGAAATTAGTAGAAATTTGGGATTTTGAAGAAAAACCTAGAATTTGATATTTTTGGATTTTGACCACGATTTTGGACATGGAGTTGAGAATAAATTATATATAGAGTTTGTGAGGTCATGGGTAAAGTTTATTTTCGAAAATTTTCGGAATCCGAGCACATAGGTCTGAGGGTGATTTTTATTGACTTTTCAATCGGGGTTAGAAATTATTATAAATTGGATTATAATGAATATTAGAGTATATATTTATGGATTTTCTCATTTATGGACTAGTTTTGGAGCCTTGGGCATCGGTTTGAGTCGTCGGAAGGGCTTGGGAGCCGGTTTTGGAGCTTCGGAGAGAGGTAAGTCTCCTTTCTAACCTTGTAAGAGGGAATTAACCCCATAGGTGAACTAAATTACTATGTGCTTCTATTTGTGGGGGCTACGTACGCACGTGGTGACGAGAGTCCGTACGTAGCTACTAGCTATGCCTATCTTCGGGTAGTTTTAGGCTTACATCATGCCTTGTTGATATCATTGTTGATTTATGTTTATTGTTTACTTTGATAAGAAGCGAAATTGAGTTGCTTTTAAATGTTTTGAAAGGAGTGGAAATTGAAGAAAAATTGGGATCTTAAAAGTTTTCATTTGAACTTCGTATTTTGAAAAGAATTGAAGAATGCTATAATAATTTAAGAAATCTATATGTAACCGCGTTGCAATCATATTCCACGAGCGGGGTAAATTCCCACTACTCTTATGGGATCGGGCTATTAGCCTCGGTAGGATTATTTATTTCTCTCTTATGGGATCGGGCCGTTCGCCTCGGCAGGATTATGTATTTCACGCTTATGTGATCGGGCCATTCGCCTCGACAGGATCTATGTACCACACTCTCATGGGAGCTGGTCGTTCGCCTCGGTAGATTAATAGATACATCTATGGTTCATGCTGTTCGACCCTCGGTCGTGCACAGTTTACAATTATGTTGGATCGGGTCGTATGCCACGGCATTTTCTATATCATATCCTCATGGAATTGTGCGTAATATTTGGCAAGCAGCTGATGTATCTATGAGTTTTTCGGATTTGAATTTATGATGATCTACTTGATGAGGTCCACTACACCCTTATGTGTGCTCCGGTTAAGGAGGGAATTTCAAATGGGAAGCTTGAGTTCATTGTAAAGAGGGGAATTTGTATCATGTATTTTTATGCTTAATTAATTCATTTGTTTACTCTACCTCACATTTATTTACCTCTTTACTGTACCTGATACTATTGGACCACTAGTAAGTGTCGAAGTCGATCTCTCGTCACTACTTTTTCGAGGTTAGACTGGATACTTACTGGGTACGCGTTGTTTTCGTACTCATACTACACTTGCTATACATTTTGTTGTACATGCACATGTATGTTCAGTGTCCTTGTGGGCGCAGCAGTGTGGTTGATGTGGAATTAGGTGAGTTGTACTCCATGTTACGATCCATTGCCAACAGAGTCTCATTTAGAATGTTTGTATTTTCTTACCTGTCCAAATTTGTATTCCGGACAGATGTTGTATTTTATTTTATTTTATTTCCTAGTAAAAGCTCATTCACTTGTGACACCGGGTTCTGGAATGATTAGGGGATATTCAATATTGAATGTGGAAAATATTATTATTTTATTCTGTAAAGTTCATCTTTTACTAGTTAAATTGAAGGAAATTTATGATTTCGAAAATATTAAAATGAGAATTTAATTAGCTATTTACTGTTGGCTTGCCTGACAGTGGTGTCCGGCACCATCACGGCCTTTAACGGATTTTGGCTCATGACACACGGGATGTAGTACCCTGTGTTGGTAATAAGGTGAGGCTCGTGGCACTCTGGAATGCTACTAGGGAATGTCGTGCCCTATGTTGGCAGAATGTAATGCAGCTAGGCGTAGTACCCTATGTTGGCAATAAGATGAAGCTCATGGCACTCTAAGATGCTACTAGGGAATGCCGTACCCTATGTAGGCAGAAAGTAATACAGTCAGGGGGTGTAGTACCCTGTGTTGGTAATAAGATGAGGCTCTTGGCTCTCTAAGATTCTACTAGGGAATGTCGTAACCTATCTAGGCAGAAAATAATGCGATCATGGGATATAATATACTGTATTAAAGATAGGATATTGATTCCCTATAATGAAACTAAAAATAACATGATTACATGTATATAGGAAGAAAATTAAGGATTTGAGAACTTCACTTGGCGGTGTTCGTCTTTTCACGAAATGTTTCCTAAAACTGTTTTGTTCATGTTCTGAACAAAGAAAGATTCATTAGTTTTAAAATGGTGGTCAGTTTGTGGCCTTGATTTCTTGGGCAAATTGACCTTACGTTCATTACACTTGTTAGAAAAACTGACTCCGTCGATGGTCATACGAATTGCCGGGAGATTCTGTCCTTACTTTCTAAAGATCTTCTTTTTCAACATCAAAACCTGACTATTTTGCGCCTATCATGATTTGTGTTTATGGTGCAAACAACCTTGCTCCCAAAATAACTTTTAACTGAGTAACTTTTATTGACCCTTGACACATTGTTCTGTCTATCAAGCCTTTTGCTTGTCAGAAAAATTCACATATGGCTTTATTCCTTTGCCTATACGGTTTATGTCCAGCAATCTTTGCTTATATAATGAGGAAACTGTAACCAATTTTGTGGCCTTTTCTTTGCTTTGCCTTCACAAAATTAGACTGAATGGGACTAAAAAGAATAGTACGAAAGAAAACAAGAAGGTGAACTGATAGGTATTACAACTTAATCAAGAAGCGTCCCTTTCAGGGAAAAAATGAGAAAGGACTTATCTGGAGGTATATACTGACTTTAATGAACATGACATACACTTTGGACTGGATGCCCGATCTGTGAGATGTCTAATTCTCGAAATATGTTGTATGCTTCATTTTGAAACTGAGCTCTTTGTCTTAAACGTGCTTGTGTCGGGATGTACGAAGCCTTAAATCGATCAACACTGCCCCTTGTGGGTTTTCACCAATTGACCTCTCTCATTTGCCTTTCTCTCAACTTACCATTGCCTTATAGTGCCCGTGACAGTTTTCACCAGTAAGACTCTCTCGTTTATTTTTCTCTCTTTACTATGGCTGAGGCGTCACCCGTAGTATACTGACTTAGCTTTCTCGAAAGTTGATCAGAAGGCCTTAGCGGGGAAATGTAAAAAGAACTATTCAACTGAATTACAACTTTTGGAACTATTTTGATGGAACAACGATCGAAAATAAAATAAAATCATGCCCCAGTTTCTTTGAATACTAGAAAATGTAGATATTTGTTTTGGTGTGACCGAACCCTAGAGTGAGGCCGCCTACATATCCTTTCAGAATCAGGTCGGACGTAGTTCAATTAACATGAACTTGTTTTGATGATTTTTTTTTAATTTTCTTTTTTATTTTTTGAATTTTTTGAATTTTTTTTTTGAATAAGTACATTGGTTCCAAAAGAGGGGAAAACAAATAAATATAAAGAAGCCTTCAAAGGGCTAAATGGGGTTGACCAGTGTTTGGGTAGCGAGAATGATAGCCTTTCGTTATCCCAACCTGAGAATGTTAAGTATAAAAATGCCCCAACAGAGGCATGTAGACATAGTATCTCTTAACCCCATCTGCGTTGACGGATATATCTGTCACCTTTCCTTATATATCTGCCAAGTGTGTAGAGCTCCTTTTGACAATACTTTCTTGATAAGGTAAGAACATTGCCAATTCGGGGCGAACTTTCCTTTTGCTTCTTCCTGTTGCGGAAAGATACATTTCAAAACAAGTTGTCCTACCTCGAATTGTATTGGGCGCACTTTCTTATTGTAAGCGCGTGTCATTCTTTGTTGGTATAACTAACCAAAACAAACTCCCGCCAAACACTTTTCATCAATCAAACTCAACTATTCCAATCGGAACTTGACACAGTCAGTGTTCTCGATCCCTGCTTCAACAATGATTCGGAGAGAAGGAATCTCAACTTCAGCAGGTATGACTGCTTCAGTGCCATAAACTAACAAGTAGGGCATAACTGATGTACGGACAGTTGTCTGGTATCCAAAAAGAGAAAAAGGCAATTTCTCGTGCCATTGTCTAGACCATTGGACCATACTAAGAATCTTCTTGATGTTCTTATTCGCAGCTTCAATAGCTCTATTAGCTTTGGGTCGGTAAGGAGTAGAATTGCGATGCTCAATTTTAAATTGTTCACATACCTACTTCATCAGATGACTATTCAAATTAGCAGTATTATCTGTGATAATAATTTTTTGGAATACTGAAACGACAGATGATGTTGGAGTGAACAAAGTCTACTACTGCTTTCTTGGTAACTACTTTCAATGCAATAGCTTCCACCCATTTGGTGAAGTAATCAATTGCAACCAAGATGAATATGTGCCCATTTGAAGCTTTTGGCTCGATTGGGCCAATGACGTCTATTCCCAAGCAACAAAAGGCCAAGGAACTGACATAGGATACAACTCTAAAGGAGGCGAGTGAATCAAATCACTATGAATCTGACACTGGTGGCACTTGCGAACAAAACAAAAGCAATCTCGCTCATAGTAAGCCAATAATATCCTGCCCGAAGGATTTTCTTTACTAGAACATATCCACTCATGTGCGGTTCACATACTCTCGAATGCACTTCATTCATTATCATTTCAGCTTCTTTGGCATCCACACATTTCAACAAATTCAAATCCGGAGTCCTTTTGTATAGGATTTCCCCACTCAAAAAGAAACCATTAGAGAGTTGCCTAATAGCTCTCTTTTGATCCCTATTAGCATGTTCCGGATATTCTCTCATTTTCAGATACTGTTTAATATCACGGTACCATGGTTCACCATTTGGTTTTGCTTCAATTGTGTTGCAATAACTATGTTGATCCCGAATTTGAATTTCTAATGGGTCAATGTGAGTATTACCCGGATATGGAAGCATTGAGGCCAGGGTGGCCAAGGCATCAGCTAATTCATTGTGAAACCTAGGAATGTACCTGAACTCGATGGACTTGAACCTTTTGCTAAGATCTTCCACACATTGTCTATATGGAATGAGCTTGATGTCTCGAGTCTCCCAATCACCTTGAGCCTACCGAATAAGCAAATCTGAATCTTTCATCTCTAATAGTTCATTCATATTTAGGTTTATTGCCATGTTCAGAACCATGATGCAAGCTTTATATTCTGCCATGTTGTTTGTTCAGAAGAAACGAAGTCGCGCCATGGTAGGGTAATGTTCCCCAATAGGTGATACAAGAATTGCCCCAATCCCTACGCCTTTGATGTTGACAACCTCGTCAAAGTATAGTTTCCAAATTTGACTATCATCTTGGACTACTTCTTCAACTTAATTAACCTCTTCATCTGGGAAGTATATGTTCAAAGATTCATACTCATCATCAACCGGGTGTTCTTCCAGATGATCATCCAAAGCTTGTGCCTTCATGGCAGTACGAGTGACATAAACAATATCAAACTCTCTGAGCATGATTTGCCAATTTGCCAATTGGCATCGGCTTCTGAAAGATATACTTCAGGGGATCCTTTTGGGATATGAGGTAAGTTGTATAGGCCAAAAGATAATGCCTAAGCTTCTGGGCGACCCAGGTTAAGGCGCAACAAGTCCTTTCCAAAAGAGTGTATTTGGCTTCATAAGTGGTGAACTTTTTCCTCAAATAATATATTGCTTGTTCATTTTTGCCTCTGGCATCATGTTGACCCAAAACACAACCAAAGGAACTATCCATTACTGACAGATATAAAAACAGAGGCCTACCAGGTTCCGGCTTGACCAAAACAGGGGGATTTGACAAATATTACTTGATCTTATCAAAAGCTTATTGGCACTCATCTATCCGCTTGATAACGGCGTTCTTTTTCAATAACTTGAAAATAGGCTCACATGTGGTTGTAAGCTGTGCAATGAACCTGTTGATGTAGTTCAACCTCCGGAGTAAACGCATGACTTCTGGTTTGTTCTTCGGGGGAGGCAGCTCTTGGAGGGATCTAACTCAATGCCTCTTCGACTAACTATAAAACCCAAAAGCTTCCCGGAAGGAACTCCAAATACACATTTGGCTGGATTGAGTTTGAGATTGTACCTTCGTAGACTTTCAAAGAACTTTTTCAAGTCTTGCGCATGGTCAGCTTGTGTTCTGGACTTAATAATCACATCATCAACATTTCTGCCTCTTTCATTGGTGGTTTGACCCAGCAGCCTGCTCTCTCTACTTGATTGCATATTCTCTGAAGCTTTCTGTTGGTTTCTTCTTTATATTGACGGGAGAAGAGTGGTCTGGCACTATATCAATATTATACTGAAATTGTTGCACAAAATCTTAAGCCATGTCGTTCCAAACGTGCCGATGAGAGATGTCTTGATCTATGAACCACTCTGAAGAAATTCTTGTCAAACTTGCCCCAAAATAAACCATGAGTAATTCTTCTTTGCCTCCTGCACCCCTTAATTGGTTACAATACATTTTCAAATGGGCAACGGGATCACCATGCCCATCATACTTGTCAAACTTGGGGGTTTTAAAGCCGGGTGGCAAATGAACAAGGGGGAATATGCATAGATCGTTAAACAAAATACTTTTGTGGCCTCCCAAACCCTGTATGTTTCTCATGGTTTGTTCCAAGCTCTTCATCTTTTTGGTCATTTCCTATTGTTCTGTATTCTTGTCGGGCTTTTTGATCTCGACTGGGAACACGTTCTAAGGAGTATGCTTGTATGAATCTGGAACCTTGAAAGTCAGTTCTGGAGAGTAATATTGGGCCTCATGAGCATTCAGTTGTGGATCATTGTTGGACTTTTGAGCAAGAGCCAGTTGAGGGACAGTGAAAGTATGGGTAATGGGTACAGTAGGTGGGTCATTTCTGAGGGGTGCGATTTGAGGACGTGGAATGGAGGTACTGGGGATAGTGGGAAGGTTAATGCTCGGATTGAATCTAAATTGGTACAATGGATTACTTATTATGGAGATGGGCACTTGAGTTACAACCGACACATTATGAAAATTGTCCGAAGGCCCTATGGGTATTGGAGGTGATACTTGTCCATTCACCCGGGCTT
Organism: Nicotiana otophora; assembly: GCA_000715115.1. Taxonomy (NCBI): domain Eukaryota; kingdom Viridiplantae; phylum Streptophyta; class Magnoliopsida; order Solanales; family Solanaceae; genus Nicotiana; species Nicotiana otophora. Next base: position 13,465 of record AWOL01S0404086.1, read on the forward strand.
GGTACATCTCTGCCAATTGTTGCTTCAGCACTCTTACTTTTTCAACCAATCCCGAACCTTGTTCGACCAATTATCCCTCGACATCATCATTATCTGACTCATTCTCACTGTTGTTTGCCATTCTACTATTTCCTTTTGATCTCGCGTTGTAAGGGTGAGTTGTCAGATTAAACCACAAACCAACCACCTCTATTTAACTTTATCTTTAAAATGACAAACAATAAACGTGTTAAAGTTAGGCATTTTGTAAATATTAATCACACATTGTATGTCATGCACCAAATGTCATTTTCATTTCTAAAATGAGCTTGTAAGGCTTCATGCTTCATCCCCGGCTTATTGGTTTATTTCATCTTGAATTTAACGCTCTCTTTTCTTTCCATTTTTTTTTCTTTTTTTCCTCTCAATTTTTATTTATATTTTATTTTTTATTTTATTTTGCTCAGATTAATTATGGCTATGATCGCATCCGATGGGGATTGCCTAGGCATCATGACGCCGCATGAATCAGACCATTACGTAGTTCAGGAGGGAGATAATAATAATTTTGATGATTTTTTTTTATTTTTTTATGAAATAAAATAAAAGAAAATAAAATATTTTTCATTCATTTTCAATCAATTTTTTTTATATACAATGAGATAATAGAAAAATATATAGAAACTGACTCAACTGACTCTAAAGACTAAATATGACTGGAATAAAACAAACTTTGATAGGAATAAAAGACTCCAAATATAAAATTAAAAATGCGACAAACGAAAATAAAACTAAAAACTAATTGACTGCACTAAAACTTTAATCTTCAATGGTCTTCTTGCTTAAACTGATATCATCAATGATCTGTATCTCTTGGCCTCCACTCTCCCCCCAAAGTCTCGTCCAAATTCTGAAACACCGTCGGCAATTGTGGAACGAGGGCATGTGTCTGTTGACCAACTTTCTCATTGTTTAAATGACGATGGTCATCATGAATATATGCTTCTTTCTCTGCCAACCGAAGTACTTGCTCTTAGGCTTGCCCCATATTCACGTGACAATTCTCCAACCACATATGGGTAGTGTTGAGGGCGTGTTCCATCTGAGCCTCACGTCCCTTGTATTCTTCAATAAGACGGTTTAGCACACCTCTCTCAATCATCCATTGGCACCGCTCTGCCTCAAAATCTGCATGCTGATGACCCATCTTCTGCCTTTTTATTTCTTCCAATTGTGTGTGAAGCTGGCCCTTTGAGCGTATCCAATGGGCCATTTCTCTTTCAAACTGCTCTTTCTGCTGATCAAACTCCAAATGTTGCTGGTGCGCATCCTCTTCAATGATACTCAAGTCTTCTTGCAACTTATGTATTTCAGCATTTTTATTCGCCTCAACTCTTCTCACTAAACCAATCGTGTAGTGGGCCGCCTTATTTTTAGCATGCTTTAGATCTTTATCCATGACCCGTAAGGCAGATTGATAATCTTTCTCAATATTTAAATGAATCTAAGCGACTCCGACTTGCTGCTGGGCTTGTTGTTTGGCTATGGTCATTTTAGCATGCTCTAATTCCTCTTTTAGCCTTTCTATAGTTCTTTTATCATTTCTCCTCATGTTCAACCCCTCAGGCCTATCTCTAAATAACGAAGGGTCATGAAACCAGGTAAAATATTCAGAGATCACTTATCCACTATCTCGGTCTTCTACCATCTCATTCAACTCCGAGACCTTACTTGCATACCAATTTTTCATAATTTCTTCTTCGTCATGAGGCTGATTTTTACCCAAATCATAACAGAACTTGCTCATATCTCGTGTTGGTGGCACCTCCTGTAGTCGTGCAAATTGGCATATTACCCAAAGTGGAGCATAGGGATAAACACCATCCAATCCTATGAGTACCAAATACGAATGGTATACAGACTCACAATTGACCTCTTTAGAGAAAAACCAATCGTAGTTCCAAGTGATCCATTTGGCAGACAGAGTAAGAAGTAATTCTTTCCAAGCGTCAATCCCTTCTGGTAAGTCACATTTGTCAATTCTTTTCTGGTGATCATAAGTATGATTGAGCATAGGGATAAATACCATCCAATCCTATGAGTACCAAATAAGAATGGCATGCAGACTTACAAATGACCTCTTTAGAGGAAAACCAATCTTAGTTCCAAGTGATCTATTTGGCAAATAGAGTAAGAAGTAGTTCTTTCCAGGCATCAATCCCTTCTGGTAAGTCACATTTGTCAATTCTTTTCCGGTGATCATAAGTATGATTGGGCCATAGCTCACAAAAATTAGTGATCGTAGGATGACGATAAAAATGCTCCAAAAACCATATATGTAACAAAATGTTGCAGCCATCAAAGTTTCGCGTGCCCAATATACATCTAGTTAAAGCACGAAAAATACAAGAAAAAATCATAGGGACCAAAGTATAATCATCCCCTTCTGAGGTCAGAGCCTCAACTAAACCTGTCAAGCAGATGTCAATGCGTCATTCCCTTTCTGGGAAAACTACATGCCCCAAAAACGTGACCATAAATGCAAACCTTTTGTGAACCTTCCATATTTCCTTATCTTCCTTTGATTTTAATTTTCCCACATTCCTTTCAAAATTTCATTCTAGGCCATACAAGTGAAACAGAAATTTTAACTTAACCCACTTGCCTCCTAAACCTTCATATTGTCCGTAATTTATGTTTAAGAGCTTCATAAACATACCCTCATTCATATTTTTTGGTACTATGGGCCTTTGGCGGCGAAGATTGCGGCCCTACCCCTGGAAATGGGCGATTTCCTCCAAGGTCGGAGTCATTTCACAGTTGATAAAACGGAACACATTATTTTCAGGATCCAGTACAGAATCAATGCTTCAATCACATCCCTCCTGGGCTTGATCGTAATCATGTGAACCAAATGTCATAAGTACTTCTTTATCTGGCTTCGTTCATATTCCTTGAAATCTCTCCACCAATCCCACAACAATTGTGGTATCTGATCGACAATCAGAAAATCCGGTATCCCTTCTGATTTGGGCCTCTTTTCAGATTTACCTCGTTCCCCACTCATGGTGTACCTGTTTACCCAGACACAAGGTTAGGCTTTAATCAAATATATTATTGACACACAAGAATTCTGATTTCTCGGGTTTTGACTCTATAAAAATAAAATAATTAAATGCCAAAATGTGGGACTAAGAAAAAAAAGTTAAATTAGTAAAATAATCATGAGATAAAAAAATAAAAGGCTCAAAATGACTACTTTTCATAAAAATAAGTGAACATAAAAACAATTGGCCTCTTTTGTTAAAACGACCATTTCGCATTTTCGAGAAAGGTTTCAAGGCTATTTCGACAAAAGGAGCGGACGCAAGGGCAACACTGGTCAAAAGAGATAAAACTGACAAAGTGACTATATTATTATTATTATTATTATTATTATTATTATTATTATTATTATTATTATTATTATTATTATTATTATTATTATTGTTGTTGTTGTTGTTGTTGTTGTTGTTATTATTATTGTTATTATTATTATTATTATTTGAAAAAAATAATTCATAGATATTTGTTTAATGTTTTTGTTAAAAAAAATGGCGTTGAACCCGATGAAGACTTCCTACGTATCTCACATCCAGTGAGAATCAAACCTGCGTAGTTCGGTTAAAATAAATAAATATAAATTATTTTAAAAATTGTGAGTTTACACACCAGAACCCTTCAAAATTTTATTTTAAAAAAACGGGTATTCATGAAAACTTGGAGGAAATTTTCTCTTTCTCTCTCCTCTATTAAATCAATCTATCCTAAAGCCGGTCAACATTTGAGTAAAACCTACTAAATAATGTTACATCTAGCATAGAAATATGAACATGTTGGTATGAAAAATTGGTATCTGTCCTAGACGGGCCCGGTTCCTGTGCCGAGTCCCGCTAAGTCCAATGCACATTATACAAATAAAGCGTAGCCTACTAGGGATATTCATTGTTTGTAGTTTGTTCTTCTAAGTTTTCAAATCCTAAAGAAAATTGTATCTAGACATGACTTACCCGGGTGGATAACCCGAGCCGAGGAGCGTCAAGCGTCACTAGTAGTAGAACAGCACTAGCTAGCTAACGGCTCTCCCGCCTAAACATGTGTGACTAAATCCTTCACCAGAAGCTGGTAGGCTAACTGGTTTTATCTCAAGATAGAAATTTTGTGATGCTGGTAGGCAAACACAACATAACTACCTATCAGAAGACTCAGAGGGGTGCAAGAGAGGATACATTTTATATCACAGTTCAAATAAATATTAAAGCGGTAAACAAGTGACAAATAGTACATTAGGCTCCCAAACACAATAATATCCAAAACATGATAAAAGCCAAACAAGAATCAATGTAAAAAGCTCGAACTCTAATTAATTATCCCCAACAGAGTCTCCAGAGCTGTCACACCTCTTTTTTCCCCCACAACCCTATTACGAGGTTGAGTTAGAAGAGTTTTTTCCAATTGAAGTGACGTTTTGAAAAGGGATTATTTATTATTTGGAGTCGCCACTTGGAATTGAGTTTTGGTGCTCCAAGTCACCTTTTATCTTGAATCCCTTATTAAAAGGAAGGTTTGACTCTTAATTTATGTTCTACAAAAATAGAAGATTGAGTAAGGAATTTTATTGACCGAGGAGAAGGTATAAGGCACCCCTCGAATCCCGTAGTTCTAGCCGGTCGATTTATTGACTAATGTAAGGCTGAAATCAATTTTTGGCTATTCTTGTATTTTATTGATTATGACTTGTCTATTACCACTTCACTTAATTTATTATATTTTATTGATTCTTTTGACCTAGATGCGGTATGCACACAAGGTATTCCTTTAAAGGTAGATGTTAAACCAAGGTACAAAATGTACACATGGTTAAAACATAATTATTTTAAATTTAAAGGCATCGAGACGCAAGAATGCGCACGACCCTTTTAGTACTTAAGCATATCAATCCAAGGTTCGGGTATGAACATATGGGCTAATATTTAAAGTACATCTAAAGTTTTTCTAGAGGTTTAGAGTATTCCATTTATTTGACTCATCTCGCTACTTTACAAATATTTTACTCTTACCATGCTAATTATTTTACTTCTTGCAACAATAATATACCAAACAAGCTATAATATTTGAAAAAACATATATCCCAAACCATTAATCTGTCATAAAGCAAAAACATAAATAATAAATATGAAGCCATCAAACATGATATGAAACCATTCTTTTACCAAAGCACACGTCAATATAAACAGATTCCATATTCACATGTTGACATTTTGGAAAATATAGAACTTTATCTTACGTTCTAATAAGAAAATAAGTATTTATCTTAAAAAATCGAAATGTAATATGTGACTAAAACAAATAAACTTGCACTAAAGAATACAATCAGTTTGTCAAAATCGAATATTAAATTTTTTGACTCAATAATTTAATTCATTAAATTTATTTGACAATAAATATATTGCCAATACAAACTAATTCCAAAACTCAAAGAACATTACTTGAATTTTATATCTAGGAGAGTAAAATAAATGTATCGAATACCATGACCGAACATACTAGATTTACTAACGGATTCTTAAAAAAATTTATCAACTTACTAAACTTGTTTGATAAAAGTCCTTTGATTAATACACCGACTTATCAAAAACATTTGACCTATTTATTAAAATTAATTAATACTATCAACCCTAAATTTGATTTACTAATTCAAAATAAAACCGAGCTTTACAAACTATATAAGCTTAACTAATTAAGAACATGTTAACTCTCATTATATCTTGCCTCCAAATTCATGAATTAGTATAAAAGTATTTTTAACATATTAAATATTACATACAAAGAGGAATAACAAACTTTAGCCATTTTTCTCTATCTTACCAGAGAAAAAGAAAAGATAGCAAAAAACTAATTCTAACAAAAACTTACAAATAAATTAAAGTAATTTTTCAAACTTTAAGAAGGCAAGATCTCATATATCATGTTTAAACTATACAGAGGAGATTGAGTGTTATCTTTTGTAATCTTTCAATCTGGTGAGTTGAACCAGTGAACTTAAAACCACGAAGGATACTTCGATTTTCGACTCCGAACCTACTAAGTCCACCAAACAGTTTATCTCAAAGTAATTTTCACTCTAAAAGAACAATGCTAGTTTTTCTTAGTTGCTATTTTTTCCTCTATCTGATTGCCTTTTTCTTCTACTAAAGTGTGTGTGCTATATATAGAATATTTGTGTGTGTGACGAATATGTGGGTTAAGGAGATGAATGGGGGAAGTGGAGAATAGGATGTGAGGGAGTTAGGATTAATGTGAGTATTATGAGAGAATTAGGGAAATGGGGGATTGGGAGGAGAAAGTCGTGGTGTTAGACTGTTAGTTAGGATAGGAAGAAATCATTTTTTTGATTTTCTTATTATTATTTTTTATTTTTATTTTTTTTGAAAAGCAAAAGCTAATTAACATGACTTAATAATCAAATATTAAAAGAAAAGAAATAACTACTGATACTAATATCATATATCTCTGAAAGAAATTACTTTAAAAAAAGTACTACATACTTAGGTCTAGAATACTAAAAGAAGCATACTTATTTTTTATAAGATAAAACAAAATACCTAAGTAAGAATACTAATTAACTATATATTAAAAAGATATAAGAAAATTAAATATTTAAACTATAATTTAAATGACGCTAAAAAAAATACCATAACTTACATATTAAAAATTCTAATTAAAAGAAACCAAAGATTTTTTGTAAATTTTCTTTTTCTCTTTACAAATAGAAATAAAATTTTTATTCTAAAAGTGTGAATATTTTTGTAGTTTTTATAAGCTCTACTAAAAGTGAGATAAAGGTTTGAAATATCAAAATTAGACATAAAATACATATTTACAGTAAAATAGTATAAAATTTGGGTGAGGTCAAAATTAGTTGTTCACCGTTATTCTGTTCTATTTTTAGAGGAAATAATTTGTAACCTCGAATACAATGAATGGATTAAATTTCTTAAGGATACGTAGTGAAGTCTACCGTCTCGAAATACATTTATCACTAGCATTTCTGCTAGTTTGTGAAAGACAGGAATAACAATAACAGCAATAGAACAGCTCGTTGAGCTTCCGTGGAGACTGCTGATTGCAGTTTCAAACTAAAAGAATTATATAATATTTTCTGGCAATATCAAATTATCCGTCTGATTATCCATTTTTTCTTTTTAAAAATTTTCTTTTCTTCTAAAGTTATATTTTGTTCTTTACTTTCTCTGATACGCCCTGACTAATCAAAAGCCTCAAGGTATCTCATGATGTTGTTCTTTTGTGTGTATATGTGTAACCGTTGTAACATATGGACTTCCCATTTTGGCTAAGTATTGGGTCGTTTTGAACATCTCTTTGTGATGTTTTGGGTGAAAAGGGAGCTCATGTTCTTGTTGTTCCCAGAACTTTCTGACTTTATTTTATCAATTATCAGCATTGGACAAGGTAATGGTTTGCATATTTTTTCCATTAACAGTATCTTCTTCTCCATTGGTCATCTTAGTACTTTAGTCTCTGCTTCAGGAGA
>AWOL01S0404114.1:0-15530 GCA_000715115.1 Nicotiana otophora
AACGAACAAAGTGATTATACAAAATCTCAAGAAGAGGTTGGAAGCGGCTAAAGGTAAATGGCCCGAGGAACTGCCTGGAGTGTTGTGGGCGTACCGTACAACGACCAAATCAAGCAGAGGAGAAACTCTTTTCTCCCTTGTGTACGGAGCAGAAGCCTTAATCCCGGTGGAAGTAGGAGAGCCTACCTTGAGATATTTCCTGGCAAGTGAATAGACGAACAACAAAGTGATGTTAGTCAAATTGGAGCTACTCGATGAGCCCAGGGACTTGGCGCATATAAGAATGATAGCCCCAATGTAGAGAATGGAAAGATATTATAATCGAAGAGCCAACCTCCATTATTTCAAAGTGGGAGACTTGGTTCTAAGGAAAATAACTCAAAACACGCGGGAACTCAACACATGGAAGCTAGGTCCAACCTGGGAAGGTCCCTATCGGGTTTCAGCTGTCACCGGGAAATGCTCATATGAGTTGGAGAATCAAGATGGAGAGAAGTTACCAAGCAACTGGAATGTGGCACACCTCAAGAGATATATTGCTGACGAACATCACCTGTACTAAAAGTATGTGCTGGACTTTATTTCCCTTCATCCAGTTTTTGTCCCAACTGAGTTTTTCTGGCAAGGTTTTTAACGAGGAAGCAACGAAAAGTATAATACGAAGAAGGTTTCGACAGTAGTAATAAGACATTTAATAGCAAGACATACAAGCAAAGAACCACTCCGGAGCGGTTAGATAATCTTTGGCTCGATCGCAAAATTTCCATCGGGAAATTGAGTTTACTATCAAGCAAAGGTTACCCGACCATTCACAAGTGCAAACCTCTAGAGGATTGTTAGATAGTCTTTGGCTCGATAGTACAAATTCCTAAGGGGAAGCAAAGTTTGTTACCGAACTGAAGATTATCTAGCAATTCATTAGTAAACCTTGAAGGTGCAAAACTTCCAGTATTCCAATTCGCATTCTTTGCGTTCGAACACTGGAAGGAATGATATGAGGATACAGAACAATGAATGACTGCCACATCGACCGGAATATGAAAATCGGAAACATAGTTATGTCATCAGGACCGGGGACTGCGCATCCAGCCCCGTAGAAACAAGTTGTATAAGTTAGCCACAAGAAATGGAAATTTCTTTTTAGCATAACGAATACTTATGTACTTTTTGAAAATGGAAGGAATAAAGTAAGGTCCTTTTATTCATATCTTGTTTCTTTTCTTAACGATGAAATGATTTTATCATTTGAAAGTTAAACAAGTACTTCAAATGCAAGTGCCGTAATGAGCAGGAGACGTCCTCTTCAAGAGCACCATAAACATAAGAGGGCCCTCTCTTATAAAAACCCTCACTATAAAGGGTTGATTTCGGAAGAACTTATGCCGGAAATCCAAATGCTTTCGGGGGGAAAATACACCCAAGGACTTAAGCAAAAAAGAATGCAAAGATTAAAACTTTCATAAATGTTCAAACGAAAAAGATTGACCCATGCAATACTTGAGCAAAAGATGTCTTTATTCACAATAAACGTGTCGAAACGGAATAGATATAGAAGTTGGGAAATGAAAGGAAAGCTAAACTGCTGCATCTCCGGAACCTGGAGGAAGAGAAGTGTCTGCACCCCCACGGGAAGTGGGTAGATCTGTCGATGGCTCAACATCTTGGACCTCATCAGTTTGGCCTTTAACATCCTCGCCTTCTAGTTTCTCTTCGGTTCTCGAAGTTTTAGAACAAGAATCAGAAGAACTGAAAGCATCAAACCCTGCCGGAGACCCGTTTTAGTAGTTGACTTAAGCTCACGGGCCTTAGCGATTTTGGCATCAAAGTCAATGATACCCGCTTTAGCCTCTTCCAAGGTTTTTCTCCTCATGCTATATATATCATCAATTTTCTCAACAACCAGGGAAGCCGCTCGGTGCTTAAGTTCTTCTTTCAGTTAGATAACCTCGGCAAAAAGGTTTTCCTGGGCGGATCTAACGGAATTAAGGCTAACGTCGAGTTCGCAAACAGTAGAGCTGAAAATTCAATTATGCTAAATGGTTTTCTTGTACTTCTCTTCCAATTGGGAATATTTCACCCCGCAGCAGAAAGCTCTTCAGTTTTGAAGTTCAAGGTTGCCACTAGGTTGGTCAATCTTTCAGTAGAGGCAGCCTCGCGATCGGTTGCAGCAAGAACAATACTGTGGACTTCAGCCCATTTGGCCTTGGCCTCATCAAATTAAACCCTCAGTGGGCCAATCTCTTGGATAAGGGTTTCTTCTTCTTGCTCGCAACACAATAGCCTCAGTAACTTTGGCTTCCAATTCTGAAAGGCAAGCAGCAGTTTGCTCCCGCTCGGCCAAAAGTTGACCCCGTGCAGAGGTAAGTACTTCTTTTTCCGGAATCAACCTCTGGAGGCCTTCGAAAGCAAGGAAGTTGGTCTACAAAGCAAGAGAGGCAAACTCAGGATATTTTCAATCAAATACAAAAGAAATGACAAAAGAAGTGAAGAATGTACCGTTGCGGCATTGTGCATGCCATTGTTCAACAAAAACTCTCCTGAGAGAGCCTGTATCTTTTACCAATCTTTTTCTGAAGCCAAAGGCTTTAGATAGTTATCAAGTTCCACCGGTCGGGATAGCAAATTGCATCCNACTTCGAAAGCAAGGAAATTGGCCTACAAAGCAAGAAAGGCAAACTTAGGATATTTTCAGTCAAATACAAAAGAAGTGAAGAATGTACCGTTGCGGCATTGTGCATGCCATTGTTCAACAAACACTCTCCTGAGAGAGCCTGTATCTTTTCCCAATCTTTTTATGAAGCCAAAGGCTTTAGATAGTTATCAAGTTCCACCGGTCGGGATAGCAAATTACATCTGGTAGAGGCCGAGAGAGTAACGCTCCTCCTCCTTTGCGGATCTTCTGAGGGGGCACCATAATTTTTCCCTAAATTCCTATGAACTGGGGACTAGAGGAGAAGAACACGCTCTTCTCGAACAGATGTGGCCGATGGAGATGATGTAGCAGTTGCTGGTGGAAGAATTGGTGAAGATGGAGATGATGTAGTAGTTGTTGGTGGAAGAGTTGGTGAATATGTAGATGAAGTTGATGGTGTTGAAGGGAGAGAAGCAGTTGCGACAAACGCAGAGCTGGTTGCTGTTTGCTCATCAACCAAAGACGGTAGGGACCCGGTACTCAGCCCTACAATACCGGGTGCAGTGACTGGGATCCAGAAGTGGGAGTTGGCATTTTCCACCATTTCATACTACCCCAGAGCGCCGAGACATCATCCTCGGTTGGTGTAACTAACTCAACAGATTGAGTGGTCTGTTGACTTGAGGAATGTCGTCGTCTTCTATGTAGAGAAGCGCCCTTCTTGCTAGCTTCTCCATCATCGTCAATCACCATGGTATCTATGGCCAGCCCAGGCGGACGGCTCGTCACCACGACTTCTAAAGATGACTCGGGAGCAGTATTCTTTGCCTTCTTATTCTTCCCCCGGCCGTGGAGGAACGCCTTCTTTTTAGTTGCTTGTTCTCTGGCCGGGGACTCCGAGAAGAAGAACTTACAGCAGGAGAAGGCCCGAAGACTCCTGTCTGTGAAAAAGCTTTCTGTAGCAGCCTTGCCGCATTAGTAGGATCAGCCAAAATGTCCTCCTTAGGGACGACAACTGAGCCCTGGGGTAGACCTATATTCAACAGGAGAGAAGAATCAGATAACTTTCTCGTAAGAAAAGGTAAGGACATGATGAGTTAAACTTACCATGATTTTTGGCCTTCCTCCCATATTTCAGGGACAACCCTTTCCACGAGCGGGTTTCGGGCGTAGTAACGTCCAAAATTTTTTTAAACCCATTGGTCCAAGCCCTCTACCCTAGGGGGAACCCACAGAGTCGCTCGGGCAGGTAAAGGAAGAAATGTTAATAAAGACGAGGAGATGATCTTTAAAAGAGTAGAAGCAAACTGTATACTTACGAGTGCGGTTCCATAATTTTTGGAAGAAAGGAGCCGAGGGCAGGATGATTTCATTGGTGGAAACTGAAACAAACCGTTCCATCCATCCACAATCGTTATCATCATCCATACTGGATAGTAGTGCATGGTGGCCTCGTTTGCTGAAGTTAATCACCCCCACGGAAGATCTTGGGGGAATAAAGTTTCATCACAGGAGCTAGGGTTAGCTCCTCCCCCGTTTCTTAGCACATGCGCAGAAGTCATGCAATTGTCCTCCATACGGAGTGACTCACCAGCGCCAAACATACTTGGTAGCGAAGGCAAAACTTCACAATAACGGAGTCAAGCTCTCCACTCAGAGTAAATATCCCCAAAGTAAAAGGATACATATAGAAGTATGTAAAACCCTTCTAAGGTAAGGTTACCCGCTCTACCAGATCAGGAGCGATAATGAATCCTGGCAAAGAAAATCTTCCTTCACAACAGGAATGCTGGAAGGATGGATGGAAGAAGGATATCTGCTAACGACCCATGTACTATGGCTAACAGAAGGAAATTTCTTTTCGAAGTCTTTAATTGTGACAAGACTTCTAAGGATGATGGTGCTCACTGTAGGAGGAGTGGCGTCATCGGCTTCATTTTTGTTCTTTTAAGAACTGGTATTTTTTGAAGAAGAAGCCATTGTATGATATGGAAGAAAGAAAAAAATTTCTAGTTTGAAGAGAGTTAAAGAAATGTTGAATAAAGAGTACAAATTGAATGAAGAGAGTTTGAGAGAGTTTGGAGAATTAAGGGGTATGAATGAAGGAGGTTGATGCGTATAAGTAAAGGTTTAGGCGGCTAAATTCGTGGCCATAATTACCTCGATAACTAGCATAAGCTATGCTGAATCGTGGGATGACGCGTGTTCAGGGCATTAAATGTGGAGAGACGTGCGTCTAAACAACCGTCAGAAGCTTTTCAGAGGGGGTCAGAGAAATTCCCGCCAAAAAGAATGTTTCTACCAACTTCCCGTTGACATAAAGTTATGTCACCGGAAAGCAGGGGGACTATCTGTATAGGGTAAAAATATGTTATTCTAAGTAATTGCATAAGAGAATGACACGTGGAGCCGAATACAGAGGATAGCTAAAACCGAAGACAATTGTTCCATTTGTTACCAGGAGGAATGATGCTCATAAAAATGCAATAAATGCTTTCCACCCGGTAGCATTTAATGGAGAATATTCTGCAGCATTTAGTACATTGCATGTTATAAAGAATTTGTCATTTATGCTCATCGTTACACATTCTTGAATGGCCCTCATAATTGATATTAAAGAAGGGCATTATCTTAGGACCTTGTTCCCTAGGTGCAACTGTAAACAGTGAGTTTTGTTATCATTGTAAAGAGAGAATTTTCTAGAAAACTTACGCTATAATCAATTCAAAGGTTTATACAATTTTACCTTCTAACTTCTTGATTTCATTACTGTTGTGCCGGAAGCCCTGCTCCCGGAATTACCATTTCTGCTATTTTGTTTTCATTTCAAAGCTAAGTATCGCATATTTCTTCAATTCTTGTATTATTTCAGGATCGAATTAATTCACTTGTTTAGAAACTACGTATAAATTCAATTGTACCATTTTACGGGTAAACAACAGGGGCATTATTATTCTGCTTAACTGGTGTCCCTAAAGGTTTTTAGTATTTTAGGGTGTTAAGTTTATATACTCGTATTTGAAGTACACACACACACACACACACACACACACACATATAAAATTTATACCAATTACAAAGTCAGATAACCCTTCAATATTATACATAGGTCTGCCTCTCGCTCGAGGGACAAGTTTTAATGAAAATAGGAAACTAACTTTGCCTTGTAAACATAGCAGAATGACCTAAATGGCACTTGTAATTGTGCCACTTTGTCATGCCGGTCTCCAAACTTAGAAGTTTTCTAATTGAACATTTACACTCATTCAAACCGTAAATACTAAACGCTTATGACAGGAGGCTGCCAGTGCGTGTAATACAAACACCTACACGTTGGACGCCACGTCAATAAAATTAGACCACGTAGGCTCCAAGTCACTTATTATGGCCACATAGAAAAATAAAACGGGGAAGGATTATTTATCCTCCCCCCTCCCCAAACCCAAATTTTCCCCTCATTTTACAATTACCCGCATAGTTAGGGCTTAGAAAGTATCAAACAACAGTGAGTCTCTCCTCTCTTCTCCGTCATCATTGCCAGGATTTTCATCATCGTAGTTGATATCGAAGTTTGTGGGGTAAGTTTTTTCACCTATTCTTCATATTTTGTTTTTATTGATCTTTATTTCCCTCAATATATGAGGCTTTTGCTCTGTTTAGGGTTTTTAGGAGAAGGATGGGTTAGGTCATAATTACTATTTAATTTTCCTCAATATATGGGGCTTTTATTATGTTTCATTACATGTTGGAGTAAAACCCCTTTTTAATGTAGTGTCATGCATGTAATGGCTTATTTGGTTATTTCGTTTAGTTTTTGAATTTTTTTTGTCAAAGCAGAATTTCATCTTAGGTTTATACATTTTTTTTTATGAATTTTGTTGGGTCTCCTTCTTGTTAGTGGTCCACCAGAGTATTTTTGAATATTATAGGGTATTGTGGGGACGAAAGAGGAATCCTGGAAGCTTTTTTACTTAAAAATCTATCTTTTTTGTTGGTTTGTTTGTGGAGTTGGGTAAAGGTGCAACTTTTGATAACAAATAGTCATTGATAACACTGTTTATTTGTTACTTTGCAAGCCTAGTTAACCTACAAATCTACCACAGTGGTAATTTTGTATCGGACCCTGACCTAAGGTATGCAAATGGACTACCTTGTCCTCGATTAGCTACAGTTGATGTTGATGAGCTGCATATTATGTTGTTTCACAAGTTTGCTAGAGACTAAGAATTTTTAGAAGTTGATTTGTTTGGATTCCAAGTTAACAAAAGGGGTGGTTATTACATTTTAAAAACAGATGTTGATGTGTTAAAGTTTCTTAATACATTTAAAGGTGATGACTTTGTTGATGTTTCTATTGTCCATAAAATTAGTGATCCTATTCTTGTTGAGGACATAATTGAACTAGACCCCACTATACAAACACATGGGCATAACAGTGGGTTAAATGTTAGGGCTGATGTGTCACCTCCCAATAATGATATAAATAGGACTGAAAATGACAGAGATAAGGGTAAATGGGCAGATATAAATGGAGAGATAGAAGAATCAGATGAAGGTGAAGGTAATAACTTCTCATCCTATCACCTTCAAACATCATAATCTGATTTTGATGAGGACTTTGATGATTCTGAGGGGTCTAACTCATTGTTTGAGATAGATGAGAACATTGAAGAGTGTAGTGATTTGGAAGATGACTTAGCTAACATTAGACAGTTTAAAATCAACAAAAAGAAGGATTCTCAAGTAAATATAAATGAGATACCATCTGGTTCAGTTGGTATAGATTCTGATTTTGAAGATATGCATAAGAACAAAAGGGGAAAATATGAAGGGAATCTAGGAGGTGATGACCAGTATTTTGATAGCTCAGATACAGGTAGTGAGTGTAGTGATGATGAAAGAGAACTTGTTGGCACTGATAAAGTAAGGGATGCACCAGCTAGGAATTCAAGTAAGAAGGTCTACTTTGACACAAGTTGCAAAAAAATATTATTTAAACTGTATATGATATTTGAGAATGTTGTACAGTTTAGGGAGGCATTGCAGACCTATTCTATTTAAAAATGCGTGAACCTTAAGTTGAAACCTAATGAGAGGGAAAAGGGTTAGGGCAAACTGCACAAAGAAAGGTTATCCATGGCATATTCTTGGCAGTATAGAAGGTAGCACTAGGAATTTTAGGGTGATTACATACTACCCTCTCCACAAATGCTTCAAGAAGACAAGGAACAAGATGTGTAACCCACCATGGATTGCAAAGAACTTCAAAGACAGAATAATTAGTGAGCCTCAAATTAAGCTTCATCAAATTCAAGCCTTAATTAGGAAAGCATATGGTCTGTATGTGAGTAAAACTTCCTGCAGAAGAGCAAAAATAATAGTTATGAAGGAGAATATGGGTGATTACAAGAAAGAATTTTCTAGGCTTCATGATTATGCAGAAACGCTAAAGTCTATTAATTCTAGAACTACTGTAGTGATAAGGACATCTAAGAATGCAGAACCTGACAAGGAGGTATTTATGGGCATTTATGTCTGTCTTGAAGCATTAAAAACTGGATGGTTAGAAGGGTGCAGAAACATAATTGGCTTTGATGGTGCATTCCTAAAGGGAACATGTAAAGGTGAACTGCTTTCCTGCATTTTCAAATATGGAAAAACCAAATGTACCCTGGGGCTTGGGCAGTAGTTGAAAAGGAATCAAAGGATACATGGTCTTGGTTTATCAGATGTCTCAAGGATAATCTGAACTTGACAGAATCTGAAGGAAAAGGGGCTGGCAGTCATGTCTGATATGCAGAAGGTATGGTTTCTAAACACTTTGTCTTTAAAGCGTAATTGTTTTCATTTATGTTTAAGTTATAACAATATAATGTTGTTGATTGTAGGGTCTTAATCTAGCCATAACTCAGTGATTGCCAAATGTTGAGATGAAGTGGTGTGCTAGACATATCTGGGCTAATAGGAAGCAAACTTGTCCTGGTGAGGAAAGAAGGAAAACATTCGGGCAGTGTGCAAGAGCTACATTTGAAGTTTACTTTAGCAAGAAGTTAGATAAAATGGACCAGCTGGGAGGAGATATTGTTCAAGACTTACTGAAATACAACAAGGAGACATGGTGTAGGGCATACTTCAAAGAACATAGTAAGGGTGATATAGTGGAGAACAACATGTGTGAGACATTCAATAGTTGGATATTGGCAGCTAGGCACAAATCTATCATTACTATGTTAGAGGAAATTAGAATCAAGTGTATGGAGAGGATGAATAACATGAGAGAGTTTTCTAGAAAATAGGTAGGTGATATATCACCCATGGCTATGGAAATACTTGGAGAGAATGCTCAAAGGGAAACCAAATATGAAGTCAAATTTAATGGTGAAACAGGGTATGAGATCCAGGATGGACCATATAAACATGTTGTTGAGTTTAGGAGGTGTTCCTGTAATTGTAGATCACGGCAACTCAAAGGAATTCCATGTGCATATACAATTACAGCAATGCATTATAAGAACTATGAGGTTGAGCCATATGTTGACCATTGTTATAGGAAGGACACCTACCTTAAGGCATACAGCAGATTCATTCAACCTTTAACTAGTATGAATTTGTGACCAATAAACACACTGCCAGCTATTGAGCCACCTGTTATAACTGCAATGCCACGAAGGCCAAAGGAAAAAAGGAGAAAAGCTGGTGATGAACCCAAGAAGAAGTTTGGGAAGGGTACAAGGATAGGGAGATAAATAAGATGTTCTTTGTGCAAGACTCTTGGACATAACAAAAAAGGATGTCCATCAGCAGTAAGTATTAATATTTTTTGTGGTCATTATCATATGAATTCAATTACTAGTGTTTGTTTTGTTATGTGTATGCAGAGAAACCAAGGGGGAAGGGCTAGAACTAGTTCAGTTGGAGGTGAAACTGCTGAAAATGCTTAATTAATAGCATCAGGTGGAAGGGCTGGAACTAGTGGAAGTGCATCAGCAGCAGCAGCTGGAAGTGCATCAGTAGCAGTAACTGGATCAGCAACAACTGCTTCAACTATAGAAAGTGACACCTTCGCTCAACCAATCAGTGATCCAAGCACACAACAATCAATTAATATTGCTGGAGGTCCAAAAAGGAAGACCAATGAGCCTAGAAGAGGTAGTGCAAATGCAGGTTCTAAGAGACCAAAGGCAGCAGGATATGGTATGCTATTTGATTCAAGTGGCACTGTGATACAGAGGGTAAATATTTCCACTTATTTACACAATCAACATATATGGTTTACTAGATAATCCCTCACTCACAACCTCTTATCTTTGTGCAGTCTGGAACTACTGATATAGTAGTACACACTCCTTCTACACTCATAAGTTTTGCCCCTACCAACATTGAACTTAGGTTCAAACCCCCTGGGCTAAAGTGGAAGGATCGAGCTGTAGTTACACAAAGGCAGCTGCAAGAACAGAGTTAGAGAAGGGCAAACTCTGCTACAACCACTCAAGCCACACCAATGGCACAATCCACACCAAGCAACCAAGCCAAAACAGATATTAACTGAAGTGCTCAACTGATATTTTGAAGACTTAATCATGGATGTTTTTGTTGACTGCATATGGTAGATAATATTTTGTAAAGCTTCTTCATTATTTATGTTTTTGTTGACTGCTTATCGTAGACAATATTTTGTAAAGCAACTTTCTTATTTTGGATGTTTTATTAACTGCCTATAAGATGCCATGATATTAGTAGTTCATGTACTTGTTGCTGTAATGGAACCTTTGTCAATATATTCCATGAACAAAATTTTACATCAACACAAAATATGTAGCATAAACCCAGGAAATAGGAAAGTACACTATCAATACTAAACACATAATATAAGAACTAGCATTAGAACAACTACAACTGCAATTATAATAGCAACAACTCTGAACTTCGACCTTCCTTGTCTTCTCTGACAATGGCATCGATCACTCTTCTTAATAAGACCCGCAAGAAGAGTCTTGTAGTGTTTTTCCTCAATCGCAGGATAAACCCATCGGAAAAAGCCACAACCTTCACTAATCTCATATCTTCGGCAACCTAGGAACCTTTTTCCAGGATTGGTGGGTGTTTGTGACATTTTAAGATCTGCAACAAGTCCACAATAATACAAAGGTTCCTTCTTCATTGCTAAAGGAGAAGACGCGGCAATAGCTTATTTTTTGTCGGAGAAGAAGTAAAAAATCGACTTTCAAAAGAAAAGGAGATGGCAAAAATTGATGGGCAATGAAGAATCCCCACAAAAAAAAATTATCTTGCACTGTTGAAGCTAACAAAGAAAGAAGAAGGCATTAGATTTGGATAGAAATCAGCTTCAATAATGTTCAACAATGGAGAATAAGGTAGACAGAAGAAGATGACTGTTAATTAGACCACATTATTACCGTTAAGGCTTTTGAAACTGCCTTCACGCCTCTTACATGCGTGTGAATCACGCACTAAAGTCAAATTTGACACATAGGATCATCCACGTAGGATAAACGTTTATTATTCACGGTTTGAATGAGTGTAAGTGTTTAATTGGCAAACTTTTAAGTTTGGGGACCGGCATGACAAAGTGGCTCAAGTATAAGTGCGATTTAAACCATTCTGCCATGTAAACTTTTGATAATTTTAGGTAATTATTTTATAGTTTTTTCTTCTTTTTTTTCATTTTATGTCATAGATTTATCAGAAATTTATGATTTAATGGATGAAATTCTTTATACGTAAAGTTATTGGTCTAAGATATCGGGGCACTGAGAACTGGGGACGGGGCCACATGTTATTCAACTTTCAATGTCAAGAAACGTGGTAACTTGTTGTCCTAGGAAATATAGTTTTCTTTGGGAAACATGATAAGGTGGGAATAAGGCTCGTGCAGAATGGAGAAGAGCTACATATCCAACTAAAGGTCATATTCCAACGGTTCATCACACTCCATTTGTCAATTACTACTCCCTCCGTCCAACTTTTATTAATTCATTTGAAAAAGAATATTTTTAATTTTATTTTTGATGATATATTTTTTTAGTTATAAAAATCTAATGACATTATTGAAATTACAAGTTCATCTTAAAATTTGTATTCCTTATTATATTTGTATTAATTATGCCATATAAATTAAAATTAGTAGAATAATATTTTTAATATCACACATGGATAACGCTGTCACTTCATGTTAGGCAATGAAAGAAAATTCCAGCTTTCTTGTTTACAAAACCTTTCTTATTGTAAAGAAAACAGGCGATTAAATCTTTCAATAAAAGGAACACCGCCGATGTTTCATTCCCATCGGATTCATGCATACCTCTTATAAAAAAATAGGAAAAATAACACAGTATAACCGCTTTCAAAATAATAGTCGAGAAAATATATATTTTATATATATATATATATATATACATTCAGTATGTTATATACAAAAATTATACAAATTTTATACACTTTTTCGGCTTCCGAATATAAATAATTTCTTGCGGGCTAAAAGTGAAAAAGCCCTATAAAATAAGGTTCATCTGAAAAGTAAAAATTACACGGGGCACCCTATTTGGTCGCCCACATTTAACCTATACCCACTTTTTAAAAAAGTGTTAACTTGTACCCATTTTTTAAACAACTTCAGCATCTTTCTCCTCCTCATTCGTTTTCTGAATGCTGAACCTTGAGATATTGTTATGCGTTCTAGCCTGATGATTCATATATATATGCTTGTCCTTGGTCTTATTCACAATAATTTAACCTCTTAGATATTTTAGCTTTACAGGCATATTGGTTTTTGGTTCTAATTTATCTGTAGTAACTATTTTCATGTCGAAAATATTTTTCATTCTTTAATCTTTGAAATGAACAACATTAATCGCTGCTAATCATGATCTATTGAATTCATTGTTGTTTAGTTTTCGTTTATGTACAATATGTTCTTTTGTTGAATTCTTTTTTTGAAAGATTATTTTTCTCATTTCCGTGTGCAGACTTAAAACTTCAGCTCTAAGAATGTTGAAGTTCAGCAAATATAAATAAAAACTCCAGCTCCTAAAATGATGAAGTTCAGCAAATACAAAACAAACTTCAGCCCTAGAATGCCGAAATTCAGCAATTACAAAACAAACTTCAACTCCTAGAATACTGAAGTTCAGCAATTACAAAACAAACTTCAGCTCCTAGAATGCTGAAGTTCAGCAATTGCAAAACAAAAATTTCAGCCAAAACATGTTGTAGTTTTATTGAGCTGAAGTTTGCCATTATATTGCACTATGAACTGAAATTTGAGTGATTGCCTTTGCAAGTCAGGCCAAACTTCAAGCAAAAATATCTGAAGTTTTTCTACACTTCAGGCAAAACTTTTGAAGTTCAAACTTCAGACATAAATTTTTGCTACTTCAGGCCCGTATGTCTGAAGTTACTCGAAAAGTGGGTACGCTTGTAATTATTTTTTACAAAGCGAGTACAAGTTAAAAATTGACCCAAAAATTGGGTATAGATGCAAATGCCTCACCTGAAAATGTTATCCGTATGTGGGCTTCAGCAATNTGTAATTATTTTTTGCAAAGCGAATACAAGTTAAAAATTAATCCAAAAATTGGGTATAGATGCAAATGCCTCACCTGAAAATGCTATCCGTATGTGGGCTTCAGCAATCACTACTATAAATTTGGTCAAAATCATTCGCGGCTGACTGATTGACTTAGGTATTTTTTTTCTCTCGATCGAATTCGGTCTTTCTTTTGCGCCAAAATGCGAGAAATTATTTTTGCTTCTCAAAAAATTTATTTTTTAAGAAATTGATCAACTTCGACCGATTTTTTATTTAAAATAAATTAAAATTATTATTCAGATAACCCAGTGAAATCGCCCGGTCGTTTTTAAAAATTGGCCAATTTCGGTAGGTGATTTTATTGTTTTGACAAAATCGATCGAAATCGGTTGGTTATTTTTATGCAAAAATGCACTTAACGAGTATAAATAAAATAAAAGAAAGTCTTAAACCAAAAGGTACCAATGGTCTAGTGGTAGAATAGTATTTTACTACGGTACATACCCCAATTCGATTATCAGGTGGTGCATTTTTTAGTTACATAATTTTAAAAAACCCATCGAAATGGGTTAGTTTTTATGATCGTCCTTTTTCTTTTAGATCGGGTGTGGAATTTAATTGACTGACCAAAATCGATCGATTGTCTCCACCGACCTAACGATTTCCGACCGCTGTTAATCGGTTGCTTTTTGGTCGGTTCTTGCCATTTACTGACCGATATCGGTCAATTTGTTTAATTGGTTTCGATCGAATTTCTAATAGTGTGTAAGGAGGGAAATGAGTAATAATATTCTTTTTTTTTTTGTCAAAGAGTAATAATATTCATAAACATACATTAGCTATAAGTATTAGAGAAACCTAACTAAGCATATGTAGCCGTTGCTATTATTTATAGTCTTATGCCTCAAATGCTTGATTTTTGCATAGGCTGATAGACTAACCTAATAGCCTTTATTTAAAGTAGTAAAATAAAGACTAACGGTCTACAAGTTGACAATTTCTCTGCATACTGCATTGACACAAATGCTAGAAAGGTAGCTGCTAGAAACAAATTTAATATTTCAGTTCAAATTATAATTTATATCCTTTGCATTATGTATTGACACAGACATGACTAATTATTTCAGTAACACTCTCTCTAGAATATTTAAAATACAGTAATTAAACAATATGCATAATGTCGGCATGCGAAAATGAAGGTTTCACACTGTAAAGAAGCGTAATAGAAAAGAGTCAGAAGACTACTAAATATTTTAAAACATTACATGTCCCGTCTAAAACAGATATTTTATACCATTATATTAAGTAAGCTTCATCATGGATAACTTTCAGTGGCAAATATAATATGGTAACTTAGATATTATTATTTTGCTTTAGCTAGTTAAATTATACTGATAATATGATTTTTTTTATATTAGAATATCTGAAAAGTAAATATATACACACGTGATATTTGACACAGAATTTGAAGGTGCAAAATAACAAATAGGTCAATTTCAAGAAGACTAATTATTCGATCCCATCCAGTAATCCATTATCGTTAACTATTTGCAAGAACAAATTAAAAAACCCTTTAAGAATAAATAAATAAAATTAATAAATGGAGTACCAAATGCTTGTTAATTTTCCAGAAGATCCTTGCTTGATTTTCGGGTTTCCTAAAGGGGCTATGTAGGACAGATGGTTTTATTAATCGGATCATTGGTAAAATTACGTCATTAATTATTAATATATCTAAACCTTGTGTTCACATAAAGGTTGGTGATCTTTTGCCAAATCATTACTCCCTCCTGTCCACAATAACTGATTTTTTTGGCTGTTTTTACACAGATTAAGAAATCCATCTTTTAACATTAATTAGTAATGAAATTGACCATATGAACTTTTATTATCTCTTTATATAAATACTCCTAACACATATTCCAACACTATTTACTTCAAAGGCAATGTAGGAAAAAAATAATTAATTCATTCTTTAAATCTAAAAAAATCAAATATTTTGGACTACAAAAAAATATCAAAAAATCACTTATTATTGACCGGAGAGAGTGATTAGTCTATATGCTGTGTGATTATCCATATGGTCAAGCAACCTTTTATAATAAAAGGGTTAAATAATTGATGACTTCGTCTTTAAAATTTGGTCTCCAACTTAGGCACTCCTATTATCTAACACAAAAAACTTAAAAAGAAAAATATAAAATATAAAAAGAAACACAATGACAACAAAACGAAAAAGCCTATGACTGGTTGGAAAGACCCCGGGCCCACTTTCTGTTTTTGGGAAAAAAAAAGGGAAAATAGATTTGGTAATTTTGCCATATTAAACCATAGTCTTCCCCTAAATAA
>AWOL01S0404129.1:0-11163 GCA_000715115.1 Nicotiana otophora
TTTTGCCTAGGGGGATCTAGCTCATAGTTCCGGGTAGAAATTTTCTTCACCCAGGTTATTTTTTGTAGCTTAACCCATGTAGAACCTTTTCACCTTCGGAGATCCAGCTCGTAGTTCCAGGTAGAAGTACTCTTCGCTTAGGTTGTTTTATGTAGCTTAACCGAGGTAGAACCTTTTCTCCTGGGGGTGTCCAGATCATAGTTTCGAGTAGATGTACTCTTCGCTCAGATTGTTTTACGTAGCTTAACCTAGCTAAAACCTTTTCGCCTAGGGGGATCCAGCTCATAGTTCCGCGTAGAAGTACTCTTCGCTTAGGTTGTTTTACGTAGCTTAACCAGGTAGAACCTTTTCGCCTAGGGGGATCCAGCTCATAGTTCCGCGTAGAAGTACTCTTCGCTTAGGTTGTTTTACGTAGCTTAACCAGGTAGAACCTTTTCGCCTAGGGGGATCCAACTCATAGTTTCGGGTAGAAGTACTCTTCACCTAGGCTTACTTTTTGTAGCTTAACCCATGTAGAACCTTTTCACCTTGGGAGATCCAGCTCATAGTTCCAGGTACAAGTACTCTTCGCTCAGGCTTGTTTTCTGTGGCTTAACCAGGTAGAACCTGTTCGCCTAGGGAGATCCAAATCATAGTTTCGGGTAGAAGTACTCTTCTCCCAGGGTAGTTTTCTAGCTTAACCCAAGTAGAATAGTTTCGCCTAGGGGGATGCAGCTCATAATTCCATGTAGAAGTAATCTCCGCTCAAGTTGTTTTACGTTGCTTAACCTAGGTAGAACCGTTTCTCCTAGGGGGGTCCATATCATAGTTCCGGGTAGAAGTAATCTTTGCTCAGGTTATTTTACGTATCTTATCCCAGGTAGAACCTTTTCGCCTGGGGGGATCCATCTCATAGTTCTAGGTAGAAGTACTCTTTGCTTAGATTGTTTTACGCAGCTTAACCCAGGTAGTACATTTTCACATAGGGGGATCCAGCTCATAGTTTCCGGGTAGAAGTACTCTTCACCCATGCTTGTTTTTCGTTGCTTAACCCAGTAGAACCTTTTCTCCTAGGGGGATCAAGCACATTGTTCCCGGAAGAAGTACTCTTTGCCGAGGCTATTTTACCTAGATTAACCCAGGTAGAATCGTTTCGCCTAGGGGAAACCAGCTCATAATTCCGGGTAGAAACACTCTTCGCTCAAGTTGTTTTACGTAGCTTAACCGAGGTAGAACCTTTTCTCCTGGGGGGTCCAGCTCATAGTTTCGGGTAGAAGTACTCTTCGCTCAGGTTGTTTTACGTAGCTTAACCCAGCTAGAACCTTTTTGCCTAGTGGGATCTAGCTCATAGTTCCGGGTAGAAGTACTCTTCGCCCAGGTTGTTTTACGTAGCTTAACCCAGCTAGAACCTTTTTGCCTAGTGGGATCTAGCTCATAGTTCCGGGTAGAAGTACTCTTCGCCCAGGTTGTTTTACGTAGCTTAACCTAGGTAGAAACATTTTACCTAGGGTGATCCAGCTCATAGTTCCAGGTAGAAATAATCTTCCCCGAGGTTGTTTTACGTAGCTTAACCCACGTAGAACCTTTTATCCTAGGGGGATCCAGCTCATATTTCCGTGTAGAAGTACTTTTCGCCCAGGTTTTTTTACATAGCTTAACCCAGGTAGAACCTTTTCGCCTAGGGGGATCCAGCTCATAGTTCCGGGTAGAAGTAATCTCCGCCCAAGCTATTTTTTGTAGGTTAACCAGGTATAACCTTTTCGCCTAGGGGATCCAGCTAAAAGTTCCGAGTACAAGTACTCTTTGCTAAGGTTGTTTTTCATAGCTTAACCCTGGTAGAACCTTTTCGCCCAGGGATATCTAGCTCATAGTTCTGAGTAGAACTACTCTTCACCCATTCTGTTTTATGTAGCTTATCCCAGGTAAAACTTTTTTGCCTTTGGGGATCCAGCTCATAGTTCCGGGTAGAAGTACTCTTCGCTCAGGTTGTTTTACGTAGCTTAACCCAGATAGAACCCTTTCATCTAGGGGGATCTAGCTCACAGTTCCGAGTAGAAGTACTCTTCGCTCAGGTTGTTTTACGTAGCTTAACCCAGATAGAACCCTTTCATCTAGGGGGATCTAGCTCACAGTTCCGAGTAGAAGTACTCTTCGCTCAGGTTGTTTTACGTAGCTTAACCCAGATAGAACCCTTTCATCTAGGGGGATCTAGCTCACAGTTCCGAGTAGAAGTACTCTTCGCTCAGGTTGTTTTACGTAGCTTAACCCAGATAGAACCCTTTCATCTAGGGGGATCTAGCTCACAGTTCCGAGTAGAAGTACTCTTCGCCCACGCTGGTTTACGTTGCTTAACCCAGGTAGAACATTTTCGTCTACGGGGAATTAGCTCATAGTTCCGGGTAGAGGTACTCTTCGCTCAGGTTACTTTACGTAGCTTATCCCAAGTAGTACATTTTCGCCTAAGGGGATCCAACTCATAGTGTTTGGGTAGAAGTACTCTTCACCCATGCTTGTTTTTCGTTGCTTAACCCTGTAGAATCTTTTCTCCTAGGGGGATCCAACACATTGTTCTCGGAAGAAGTACTCTTTGCCGAGGCTGTTTTGCCTAGCTTAACCCAGCTAGAACCATTTCGCCTAGGGGGATGTAGCTCATAATTCCACGTAGAAGTACTCTTCGCTCAAATTGTTTCACGTAGCTTAACTTATGTAGAACCTTTTCTCCTGGGGGGTCCAGCTCATAGTTCCGGGTAGAAGTACTCTTCGCCCATGCTTGTTTTTTGTTGCTTAACCCAGTAGAACCTTTTCTCCTAGGGGGATCAAACATATTGTTCTCGGAAGAAGTACGCTTTGCCGAGGCTGTTTTGCCTAGCTTAACCCAGCTAGAACCGTTTCGCCTAGGGGAATCCAACTCATAATTCCGGGTAGAAGTACTCTTCACTCAGGTACTTTTACGTAGCTTAATCGGGGTAGAACCCTTTCTCCTGTGGGTGTCCAGCTCATTGTTCCGGGTAGAAGTACTCTTCACTCACGTTGTTTTACGTAGCTTAACCCAGCTAGAATCTTTCGCCTAGGGGGATCTAGCTCATAGTTCCGGGTAGAAGTACTCTTCACCCAGGTTGTTTTACGTAGCTTAACCCAGCTAGAATCTTTCGCCTAGGGGGATCTAGCTCATAGTTCCGGGTAGAAGTACTCTTCACCCAGGTTGTTTTACGTAGCTTAACCTAGGTGGAACCGTTTTACCTAGGATGATCTAGGTCATAGTTTTGGGTAGAAATACTCTTTGCCGAGGTTATTTTACGTAGCTTAACCCCGGTAGAACCTTTTATCCTAGGGGGATCCAGCCCATATGTCCGGGTAGAAGTACTCTTCGCCCGGGTTGTTTTACATAGCGTAACCCAGGTAGAACCTTTTCGCCTAGGGGGATCCAGCTCATAGTTTCCGGGTAGAAGTACTCTTCACCCATTCTTGTTTTTCGTTGCTTAACCCAGTAGAACCTTTTCTCCTAGGGGGATCCAGCACATTGTTCTCGGAAGAAGTACTCTTTGCCGAGGCCGTTTTGCCAAGCTTAACCTAGGTAGAACTGTTTCGCATAGGGAATCCAGCTCATAATTCCGGGTAGAAGTACTCTTCGCTCAAGTTGTTTTACGTGCCTTAACCGAGGTAGAACCTTTTCTCCTGGGGGGGGGGGGAAATCATAGGTCCGAGTAGAAGTACTCTTCGCTCAGGTTGTTTTACGTAGCTTAACCCCGCTAGAACCTTTTTGCCTAGAGGGATAGATCTCATAGTTCCGGGTAGAAGTGCTCTTCGCCCAGGTTGTTTTACGTAGTTTAACCTAGGTAGAACCGTTTTACCTAGGATGATCCAGCTCATAGTTCTGGGTAGAAATACTCTTCGCCGAGGTTGTTTTACGTAGCTTAACCCAGGTAGAACCTTTTATCCTAGGGGATCCAGCTCATATTTCCAGGTAGAAGTACTCTTCGCCCAGGTTGTTTTACATAGCTTAACCCAGGTAGAACCTTTTCGCCTAGGGGGATCCAGCTCATAGTTCCGGGTAGAATTACTCTTCATCCAAGCTATTTTTCGTAGCTTAACCAGGTAGAACCTTTTCGCCTAGGGGATCCAGCTCAAAGTTCGGGGTACAAGTACTCTTTACTCAGGTTGGTTTTCATAGCTTAACCCTGGTAGAACCTTTTCGCCTAGGGGTATCCAGCTCATAGTTCTGAGTAGAAGTACTCTTCACCCACGCTGTTTTATGTAGCTTATCCCAGGTAAAACCTTATCGCCTTTGGGGATCCAGCTCATAGTTCCGGGTAGAAGTACTCTTCGCTCATGTTGTTTTACATAGCTTAACCCAGGTAGAACCGTTTCATCTAGGGGGATCTAGCTCACAGTTCCGAGTAGAAGTACTCTTCGCCCACGCTGGTTTACGTAGCTTAACTCAGGTAGAACATTTTCCTCTATGGGGAATTAGCTCGTAGTTCCGGGTAGAGGTACTCTTCGCTCAGGTTTTGTTTCTTAGCTTAACCCAGTAAAAGCTTTTTGCCTAAGTAGATCCAGCTCATAGTTTCAGGGTAGATGTACTCTTTGCTCGGACTTTTTTTTCGTAGCTTAACCCAGGTAAACATTCTTTTCCTTGGGGGATCCACCTGATATTTCCGGGTAGAAGTACTCTTCACCCGGGATTGTTTTGCATAGCTTAACCCAGGTAGAACCTTGTCGCCTAGAGGGATCCAGCTCATACTTCCGGGTAGAAGTACTCTTCTCCCAGGTTGTTTTTTGTAGCTTAACCCAGGAAGACTTTTTCTCCTAGGGGGATCCAGCTCATAGTTCCGGGTAGAAGTACTCTTCGCTCAGGTTATTTTACGTAGCTTAACCTAGGTAAAACCTTTTCGCCTAGGGGGATCCAGCTCATAGTTCCGGGTAGAAGTACTCTTCGCTCAGGTTATTTTACGTAGCTTAACCTAGGTAAAACCTTTTCGCCTAGGGGGATCCAGCTCATAGTTCCGGGTAGAAGTACTCTTCGCTCAGGTTATTTTACGTAGCTTAACCTAGGTAAAACCTTTTCGCCTAGGGGGATCCAGCTCATAGTTCCGGGTAGAAGTACTCTTCGCTCAGGTTATTTTACGTAGCTTAACCTAGGTAAAACCTTTTCGCCTAGGGGGATCCAGCTCATAGTTCCGGGTAGAAGTACTCTTCGCTCAGGTTATTTTACGTAGCTTAACCTAGGTAAAACCTTTTCGCCTAGGGGGATCCAGCTCATAGTTTCAGGTGGAAGTACTCTTCACCCAGGTTATTTTTCGTAGCTTAACCCAGGTAGAATCATTTTGCCTAGGGGGATCTAACTCATAGTTCTGGGTAGAAGTACTCTTGACCCAAGCTTACTTTTCGTAGCTTAACCCTAGTTGAACCTCTCTGCCTAGGGGGATCTAGCTCATAGTTCCGGGTAGAAGTACTCTTCGCCCAGACTATTTTTCTAGCTTAACCCAAGTAGAACCGTTTCACCTAGGGGGATCCAGCTCATAGTTCCGGGTAGAAGTACTCTTTACTCAGGTTATTTTACGTAGCTTAACCCAGGTAAAACTTTTTCGCCTAGGGGGATCCAGCTCATAGTTTCAGGTAGAAGTACTCTTCACCTAGGTTGGTTTTCGTAGCTTAACCCAGGTAGAATCGTATTGCCAAGGGGGATCTAGCTCATAGTTCCGGGTAGCAGTACTCTTCACCCAGCTTACTTTTCGTAGCTTAACCCAGGTAGAACCTCTCCGCCTAGGGGGATCCAGCTGATAGTTCCGGGTAGAAGTACTCTTTGCTCAGGCTTGTTTTCCGTGGATTAACCAGGTAGAACATTTTCGCCTTGAGAGATCCATATCATAGTTCCGTGTAGAAGTACTCTTCGGCCAGGCTGGTTATCTAGCTTAACCCAAGTAGAACCGTTTCTCCTAGGGGGATCCAGCACGTTGTTTCGGGTGGAAGTACTTTTCGCTCAGGTTGTTTTACGTAGCTTAACCTAGGTAGAACCTTTTCGCCTAGGGTGATCCAGCTCATAGTTCCGGGTGGAAGTATTCTTCGCTCAAATTGTTTTACGTAGCTTAACCTAGGTAGAACCTTTTCGCCTAGGGTGATCCAGCTCATAGTTCCGGGTGGAAGTATTCTTCGCTCAAATTGTTTTACGTAGCTTAACCTAGGTAGAACCTTTTCGCCTAGGGTGATCCAGCTCATAGTTCCGGGTGGAAGTATTCTTCGCTCAAATTGTTTTACGTAGCTTAACCTAGGTAGAACCTTTTCGCCTAGGGTGATCCAGCTCATAGTTCCGGGTGGAAGTATTCTTCGCTCAAATTGTTTTACGTAGCTTAACCTAGGTAGAACCTTTTCGCCTAGGGTGATCCAGCTCATAGTTCCGGGTGGAAGTATTCTTCGCTCAAATTGTTTTACGTAGCTTAACCTAGGTAGAACCTTTTCGCCCAGGGGAATCCAGCTCATAGTTTCTAGGTAGAAGTACTCTTCGACCATGCTTGGTTTTCGTGGCTTAACCCAGTAGAACCTTTTCGCATAGGGGATCCAGCACGTTGTTCTCGGTAGAAGTACTCTTTGCCGAGCCTATTTTTGCTAGCTTAACCAAGGTAGAACCTTTTCATCTAGGGGGATCTAGCTCATAGTTCCAGGTACAAGTACTATTCGCTCAGCCTTGTTTTCTGTGGCTTAACCAGGTAGAACCTTTTCGCCTAGGGAGATCCAAATCATAGTTTCTGCTAGAAGTACTGTTCTCCCAGGTTAGTTTTCTAGCTTAACCCAAGTAGAACCGTTTTGCCTAGGGGGATGTAGCTCATAATTCCACGTAGAAGTACTTTTCGCTCAAGTTTATTTATGTAGCTTAACCGGGTAGAAGTACTCTTCGCTCAGGTTATTTTACGTAGCTTAACGTAGGTATAACCTTTTCGCTTGGGGGGATCCAGCTTATACTTCCGGGTAGAAGTACACTTCGTTCAGATTGTTTTACGTAGCTTAACCTTGGTAAAACCTTTTCACCTAGGGGATCCAGCTCATAGTTTCCGGGTAGAAGTACTCTTCGCCCATGCTTATTTTTCGTGGCTTAACCCAGTAGAACCTTTTCACCTAGAGGGATCCAGCACATTGTTCTCGATAGAAGTACTCTTTGCCGAGGCTATTTTTCCTAGCTTAAACCAGGTAGAACCGTTTCACCTAGGGGAATCCAGCTCATAGTTCCGGGTAGATGTACTCTTCACCCAGGTTGTTTTAAGTAGCTTAACCTAGTTAGAACTGTTTTACCTAGGGTGATCCACCTCATAGTTCCGGGTAGAAATACTCTTCGCCGAGGTTATTTTACGTAGCTTAACCCAGGTAGAACCTTTTATCCTAGGGGGATCCAGCTCATATTTTCGGGTAGAAGTACTCTTCGTCCAGGTTGTTTTACATAGCTTAACCCAGGTAGAACCTTTTCGCCTAGGGGGATCCAGCTCATAGTTTCGGGTAGAAGTACTCTTCGCCCAAGCTATTTTTCATAGCTTAACAAGGTAGAACCTTTTCGCCTAGGTGTTCCATCTCAAAGTTCCAGGTACAAGTACTCTTTGCTCAGGTTGGTTTTCATAGCTTAACCTTGGTAGAACCTTTTCGCCAAGTGGTATCCATCTCATAGTTCTGAGTAGAAGTACTCTTCACCCACGTTGTTTTATGTAGTTTAACCTAGGTAAAACCTTTTCGCCTTTGGGGATCCAGCTTATAGTTCCGGGTAGAAGTACTCTTCGTTTAGGTTATATTACGTAGCTTAACCTAGGTAGAACCCTTTCATCTAGGGGGATCTAGCTCACAGTCCCGAGTAGAAGTACTCTTCGCCCATGCTGGTTTACGTAGCTTAACCGAGGTAGAACATTTTCGTCTACGGGGAATTAGCTCATAGTTCCGGGTAGAGGTACTCCTCGCTCAGGTTATTTTACGTAGCTTAACCCAGGTAAAAGCTTTTCGCCTAGGGAGATTCTGCTCATAATTTCAGGGCAGAAGTACTCTTCGCTCGGACTTGCTTTTCGTAGCTTAACCCAGGTAGAACCTTTTCGCCTAGGGGAATCCAGCTCATAGTTATGGGTTGAAGTACTCTTCTCTCAGGCTTGTTTTCCGTGGCTTAACCAGGTAGTACCTTTTCGCCTATGGAGTTCCAAATCATAGTTTCGGGTTGAAGTACTCTTCCCCCAGGCTAGTTTTCTAGCTTAACCGTAGTGGAACCATTTCGCCTAGAGGGATCCAGCTCATAGTTATGGGTAGAACTACTATTCGTTCAGGCTTGTTTCTGTGGCTTAACCAGGTAGAACCTTTTCACCTAGGGATATCCAAATACTAGTTCCGGGTAGAAGTACTCTTCGCCCAGGCTTGTTTTCTAGCTTAACCCAAGTAGAACCGTTTCGCCTAGGGGGATCCAGCTCATAATTCCGGGTAGAAGTACTCTTCGCCCAGGCTTGTTTTCTAGCTTAACCCAAGTAGAACCGTTTCGCCTAGGGGGATCCAGCTCATAATTCCGGGTAGAAGTACTCTTCGCCCAGGCTTGTTTTCTAGCTTAACCCAAGTAGAACCGTTTCGCCTAGGGGGATCCAGCTCATAATTCCGGGTAGAAGTACTCTTCGCCCAGGCTTGTTTTCTAGCTTAACCCAAGTAGAACCGTTTCGCCTAGGGGGATCCAGCTCATAATTCCGGGTAGAAGTACTCTTCGCCCAGGCTTGTTTTCTAGCTTAACCCAAGTAGAACCGTTTCGCCTAGGGGGATCCAGCTCATAATTCCGGGTAGAAGTACTCTTCGCCCAGGCTTGTTTTCTAGCTTAACCCAAGTAGAACCGTTTCGCCTAGGGGGATCCAGCTCATAATTCCGGGTAGAAGTACTCTTCGCCCAGGCTTGTTTTCTAGCTTAACCCAAGTAGAACCGTTTCGCCTAGGGGGATCCAGCTCATAATTCCGGGTAGAAGTACTCTTCGCCCAGGCTTGTTTTCTAGCTTAACCCAAGTAGAACCGTTTCGCCTAGGGGGATCCAGCTCATAATTCCGGGTAGAAGTACTTTTCCCTCAAGTGGTTTTACGTAGCTTAGCTAAGGTAGAACCTTTTATCCTGCGGGGGGGTCCATCTCATAGTTCTGGGTAGAAATACTCTTCACTCAGGTGGTTTTACGTAGCGTTAACCTTGGTAGAACTTTTTCGCCTTGGGGGATCCAGCTCATAGTTCCGGGTGGAAGTACTTTTCGCTCAGATTGTTTTACGTAGCTTAACCTAGGTAGAACCTTTTCATTGATGGGAATCCAGCTCATAGTTTTCGAGTAGAAGTACTCTTCGCCCATGCTATTTTTCCTAGCTTAACCAAGGTAGAACCTTTTCGCCTAGGGGGATCTAGCTCAAAGTTATGGATTGAAGTACTCTTCTCTCAGGCTAGTTTTCCGTGGCTTAACTAGGTAGTACCTTTTTGACTACGGAGATCCAAATCATAATTTCGGGTTGAAGTACTCTTCCCCCAGGCTAGTTTTCTAGCTTAATCCTAGTAGAACCGTTTTGCCTAGGGGGATCCAGCTCATAGTTATGGGTAGAAGTACTCTTCGTTCAGGCTTGTTTTCTGTGGCTTAACCAGGTAGAACCTTTTCGCCTAGGGAGATCCAAATCATAGTTCCGGCTAGAAGTACACTTCGCCCAGGCTTGTTTTCTAGCTTAACCCAAGTACAATTCTCTCAGGCTTGTTTTCGCCTATGGAGATCCAAATCATAGTTTTGGGTTGATGTACTCTTCCCCTAGGCTAGTTTCTAGCTTAACCCTAGTAGAACCGTTTCGCCTAGGGGGATCCAGCTCATAGTTATGGGTAGAAGTACTCTTCGTTCAGGCTTGTTTTCTGTGGCTTAACCAGGTAGAACCTTTTCGCCTAGGGAGATCCAAATCATAGTTCCGGCTAGAAGTACACTTCGCCCAGGCTTGTTTTCTAGCTTAACCCAAGTACAATTCTCTCAGGCTTGTTTTCGCCTATGGAGATCCAAATCATAGTTTTGGGTTGATGTACTCTTCCCCTAGGCTAGTTTCTAGCTTAACCCTAGTAGAACCGTTTCGCCTAGGGGGATCCAGCTCATAGTTATGGGTAGAAGTACTCTTTTCTCAGGCTTGTTTTCTTTGGCTTAACCAGGTAGAACCTTTTCGCCTAGGGAGATCCAAATCAGAGTTCCGGGTAGAAGTACTCTTCTCCCAGACATGTTTTCTAGCTTAACCGAAGTAGAACCATTTCGCCTAGTGGGATCCAGCTCATAATTCTGGGTAGAAGTACTTTTCCCTCAAGTGGTTTTACTTAGCTTAACCAAGGTAGAACCTTTTCTCCTTGGGGGGTCCATCTCATAGTTCCGGGTAGAAGTACTCTTCACTCAGGTGGTTTTACGTAGCTTAGCCTAGGTAGAACCTTTTCGCCTGGGGGGATCCAGCTCATGGTTCCGGGTGGAAGTACTCTTCGCTGAGATTGTTTTACGTAGTTTAACCTAGGTAGAACCTTTTCGTTGATGGGAATCCAGCTCATAGTTTCCGAGTAGAAGTACTCTTCGCCCATGCTTGTTTTTCATGGTTTAACCCAGTATAACATTTTCACCTAGGGGGATCCAGCACATTGTTCTCGGTAGAAGTACTCTTTGCCGAGGCTATTTTTCCTAGCTTAACCCAGGCAGAACCTTTTTGCCTAGGGGGATCCAGCTCATAGTTATGGGTAGAAGTACTCTTCGCTCAGGCTTATTTTCTGTGGCTTAACCAGGTAGAACCTTTTCGCCTAGGGAGATCCAAATCATAGCTCCGGCTAGAAGTACACTTCGCCCAGGCTTGTTTTCTAGCTTAACCCAAGTAGAACCATTTTTCCTAGGGAGATCCAGCTCATAATTTCGGGTAGAAGTACTTGTCCCTCAAGTGGTTTTACGTAGCTTAACAAAGGAAGAACCTTTTCTCCTGGGGGGTTCATCTCATAGTTCCGGGTAGAAGTACTCTTCACTCAGATTGTTTTACATAGCTTAACCTAGGTAGAACCTTTTCGCCTGGGGGGATCCAGCTCATAGTTCCGGGTAGAAGTACTCTTCACTCAGATTGTTCTACCTAGGTTAAGCTATGTAAAACAATCTGAGTGAAGAGTACTTCTACCCGGAACTATGAGCTGGATCCCCCTAGGTGAAACGGTTCTACTTGGG
>AWOL01S0404241.1:0-16908 GCA_000715115.1 Nicotiana otophora
ATAAATTCAACATGCTGCGGCTGTAGATTTGTATATATTACATGATATATATGTGTGTGTGCATGCACACATGCGTGTGGCCGTGTCATGTGTGGCATCAAGGAAAATGCAAGGGAAAAGACGATCATGCATATTTCTTGTTTACACTTTGTTCCTTTTCATCACGAGTAACACATTAACGAAAAGTTCAGCCTATGTACCCTCCCACATTTTATAACTTGACGGATCAACTTCCTTCCCTTAATTTCCTTTCTTGTCAGACACCCCATAAGATGGGAACACATACTACCCTAAATATAGGAGTATACGACCATGTTCTTTTGCGAAACAAATATACAATATGAAGCATCTTTTAATATGAAGCATTTTAAAAGCAAGACAGGTCTTTAGTCTTGCTTGCTGAAAGGGAGGAGAAAAGAACTCCTCAATCATTAATGAACAAGCAAACCAGACACTAAAAGAAGAAGAAAACATGAGTGAATCGGACATAGAAACTGCTGAAGCAAATTGTTACTATGAAGCTGTGATAGATAAAAGTACACGCGGAATTATATGCACTTATGAGTAAAATGTGACAGCAGCTCTTACGTAGGAGTCAGATTCAGTTTCAAGGAACCATTCCAGAACTTAATTGCTTCATCGAGTCCAGGAAACAAAGCCTATTTACTTATAGTTCATTAAACAATACAAAATTTGTTCCCAGATTATTTAGGATAGTCAACGACAACAAAGAGGAAAAAGTATCAACAAAATTTCAGTATACCTATTGAGTGGCATCTTCAGTAAATCTAGCATCAAAAGGAGCAGAAGGGTTGGGGTGTGTAGAAGCACTACTCGCTCCAGAACCATGTTGCAATTCTATCACTAGCCATCTGACAGCTTTACTCATCTGCTCCAATCTAACAGCACTAATGGGTTGAAGGCCACTTGTTGCTGATGACTGCCCAGGCTTCCCTGAAACAGAGCCCGTAGCCTCATCCACAAGACACT
Organism: Nicotiana otophora; assembly: GCA_000715115.1. NCBI lineage: Eukaryota > Viridiplantae > Streptophyta > Magnoliopsida > Solanales > Solanaceae > Nicotiana > Nicotiana otophora. The sequence continues at coordinate 991 of AWOL01S0404241.1, forward strand.
CGGAACCTATTCTTTGTTTAACTGACTCAATAAACTCCTCTGCCTGATCACAAGCAACCCTGAACAACTCCCATCGTTGCTTAAAGTTTTCTAATGCAGCATCAGTTGCTACTGTTTTCTGACCATTTGAACTCTCCTTTGATTCAAGTGCAGCGGCAGCTGCTGCAACAAAATCTTGATATGCATTGTTCAGTGCATCTACAATACTATCCATCAAAAGCCCCTTGAAGCACTAATTGATCAGTAAAACTCTATAAAGATCTACAATAACAAAAGGAAAGGAAAAAATTAGCATAACCATCATTAAAAATTGAAACTTTTTGAACCCCTTAAATAGTTGCCAATGCTTTAGTGCAAATGGATATGGTAACGCTATGGAAATCACATATACAAAGGCGGATCCAGGATTTTAATTTGATGGGTTCAATATTTATGTTTTTACCACTGAATCTACTGAACATTTAAAATTATGAGTTCAAAATAAAATATTTATTGAAATTTTGGTAATCTTTTACATCTTTATCTAAGCTACGTATTAAAGTTACTGATTGCAGTTGAGCCCGTAGCCTGTTAGCTACATCCGCTCTGCACATGTATACGGCAAATCATAAAAAATATGAAAAAATAATACAAAACACTGTATATGTAATACAACTAAGCTATCAAACTAAAATGCAATCTACCATTTTGTACAACACAAATAAAATGAGTGTTCAAAATAGTGAAATATCGAATGTACCAATTAATGCATAATATACAGTTCAATAAGACAAATTTGGGAAGTATAAAAATGAGACATTTAGTTAGTACCCTTTTACTAATTGAGACAACAAGCATATATGCTTCAAAGGGTTTGACTCAAATTCAATAATTGAAACGAATTTGATGCAATACAAAAAATTTCTTTGAAAAGTTAATAAAAACTGAATAAAAAGGGGACAAATTTTCTAAGTGAAAAAACTTCATAGGATCACTAAGAAAATGAAAAGAAGAAAGCAGAGAGAAGGGTTTTCAGCTTACTTGACTGAAGAAGAAGAAAAGGCTGTTGCCGTTGCTGGTTTTCAACCTTCTTGTACGTTGCGCTATTTGTGTGTTTCTCCTTCTTTCTTTTTTTTCCTTTGTCCGGTTTTTCCTGCTTCGTCTATTTCACTCTTCCCACTTGGAAATAATTACGTATTGCACCCCAATAGTTTTCATATGCAACAGAAAGCTTCCTTTAAGTTTCAAATACTCTTTTTTGGGTAATTAAAGAATTTTCTCACCCAACAACAACAACAACAACCCAGTATAATCCCACTAGTGGGGTCTGGGGAGGGTAGTGTGTACGCAGACCTTACCCCTACCCTGGGGTAGAGAGGCTGTTTCCAAANCCCACCTTGCTCTTGGGGTGATTCGAACTCACAACCTCTTGGTTGAAAGTGGAGGGTGCTTACCACTAGAGCAACCCACTCTTGTCGATTTTCTCACCCAAATTCAAGAAATCAATTACTCTTGTTTGCTTCTTCAAATTTTCTTCTTTTTTCTCGTTTTCTCTTTCTTTTCGGAGGATTGTTGTAAAGTGTGACGGGTTTAAAAAGTGAGTATGAAGGTTAAGATATTGAACAAGACATAAATTGGTAGATTTAGCCTACGAAATTTGGACGTATTGAGCTGGACACATATCATCAGAACTTACTTATTTATCGATTCAATTCATTTTAATATCTTCAAATTTTGTCATCCCCTCCATTTGACACCTCTGATAGGAAATCTACAAGAGAGGCAGTGATTAGCCGGAGCCAGAGATGGAATCAGAATATCAAGTTTATGGCTTCGGAATTCTAATTCTTTTAAGTTACTGGGTATTAAGTTAACAATTTATAAATATTCTACGAATTTTTTAAGGTAAATACAAAGGTTTAAGCTAAATCCATTAAGTCTGACTGAACCCATTCCCGACACTCTAGCTTTGTCCATGACGGGAGCTAGACTGAATAAGGAGGAAAGAAATTAATTCATGCACCATAGGTAAGTTTGTTGCTTTGTAGGATTTTAATGTAGTTTGGTTACAAATGGAAGATAAATGATATTTCTATATTTTGTGAAATTATGACTCCCTTATAAACAGAGACCTCCTTGCATTTCTTGTTATCGTCTTCAATATTGCATCTACTACTCCCTCTTTTCAACATAAAAGAAATTTGATGTACTAAGCTCTCGTACGGTTGCGAGAAAGTGCTAAAATACGACCTTAACTGAGGGAGCTTGAAGCTTCTCTAATGGAGCTAACTAGTACGATGAGAGAGAAGGGAGAAGAGACTGAATTGGGAACATGATAACTAACTTCATTATCTGAGTGTGAACACCTATATATACAAATTAACTCACTAACAACATCACTAACCGACTATTGACAGCTAAGCTATAGTTGGACATAAGGTTACTATTCTAGCCAACTAACTAACTAATTGGTCTATACAAATGCTTCCACATGTCCTTATGTTATATGTCAATACTCCCCCTCAAGCTCCTCAAGCTGGAGGGTGCAATATATTGAGTACTCTCAGCTTGCCCATCAAATGGAAGTGTTGTACCTTGCTAAGTCCCTTTGTCAATAAATCTGCCTACTGATCTTTAGTTCCAATGAAATCTGTGTGTATGACCCCTTCCTTGACTTTATCTCTAATAAAGTAGCAATCAATTTCGATATGTTTAGTACGTTCATGAAAGACTGGATTTGCGGCAATCTGTGTAGCGGCCTTGCTATCACTATGAACCATGACGGGCTATGTAATTTCAACTCTCAACTCCTGAAATAGACCAAGTAAACATGTTACTTCAACTACAACAAATGCCATGCTTCAATATTCTGCCTCTACTGAGCTTCTGGAGACAATTTGTTGCTTCTTGGACTTCCAAGATACCAAGGATTCACCAAATTTAACAATGTATCCAGTTACAGACCTTCTAGTGTTAGGACAAGCAGCCTAGTCAGAATCACACCAATAAGTAAGATGTTGTGTTGGTTATGCCTTCATAAACACACCTAGACCAGGTGCATTCTTAAGATACTTAACCACTCTGATTGCAGCTTCTCAATGTGATTGTTTAGGCATTTGCATGAATTGACTTAGTGTCTGCATTGTGTAGCTAGTATAAGTTCTGGTGATAGTCACATATAACAGCTTCCCTAACAATCTCTGATTAGCACAAACATCCTGCAAAGGCAAGTCTTTTATTGTTCCACTACCTTATCATATTCCATAGTAGTCAAGTTGTAGTTTGTCTCCAGTGGCGTGGCAGAAGGCTTTACTCCACCGAGTCTCATTACTGAAATCAACTCAAGTACATATTTTCTTTGATTCAATAAAATGCATTGTTGTGATCTTAGGACTTCTATGCCCAGGAAGTGCTTAAGCTCCCCTAGGTATTTTATTTTGAACTTGTCATGCAGTATGNTATCGTCTTCAATATTGCATCTACTACTCCCTCTTTTCAACATAAAAGAAATTTGATGTACTAAGCTCTCGTACGGGTGCGAGAAAGTGCTAAAATACGACCTTAACTGAGGGAGCTTGAAGCTTCTCTAATGGAGCTAACTAGTACGATGAGAGAGAAGAGAGAAGAGGCTGAATTGGGAACATGATAACTAACTTTATTATCTGAGTGTGAACACCTATATATACAAATTAACTCACTAACAACATCACTAACCGACTATTGACAGCTAAGCTATAGCTGGACATAAGGTTACTATTCTAGCCAACTAACTAACTAATTGGTCTATACAAATGCTGCCACATGTCCTTATGTTATATGTCAATACTCCCCCTCAAGCTCCTCAAGCTGGAGGGTGCAATATATTGAGTAATCTCAGCTTGCCCATCAAATGGAAGTGTTGTACCTTGCTGAGTCCCTTTGTCAATAAATCTGCCTACTGATCTTTAGTTCCAATGAAATCTGTGCGTATGACCCCTTCCTTAACTTCATCTCTAATAAAGTGGCAATCAATTTCGATATATTTAGTACGTTCGTGAAAGATTAGATTTGAGGCAATCTGTATAGCGGCCTTGCTATCACTATGAACCATGATGGGCTATGTAATTTCAACTCTCAACTCCTGAAATAGACCAAGTAACCATGTTACTTGCTTCGATATTCTGCCTCTGCTGAGCTTCTGGAGACAATTTTCTGCTTCTTGGACTTCCAAGATACCAAGGATTCACCAAATTTAACAATGTATCCAGTTACAGACCTTTTAGTGTTAGGACAAGCAGCCTAGTCAGAATCACACCAACAAGTAAGATGTTGTGTTAGTTCTGCCTTCATAAACACACCTAGACCAGGTGCATTCTTAAGATACTTAACCACTCTGATTGCAGCTTCTCAATGTGATTGTTTAGGCATTTGCATGAATTGACTTAGTGTCTGCACTGTGTAGCTAGTATAAGTTCTGGTGATAGTCGCATATAGCAGCTTCCCTAACAATCTCTGATTAGCACAAACATCCTGCAAAGGCAAGTCTTTTGTTGTTCCCACTACCTTATCATATTCCATAGTAGTCAAGTTGTAGTTTGTCTCCAGTGGTGTGGCAGAAGGCTTTGCTCCACTGAGTCTCATTACTGAAATCAACTCAAGTACATATTTTCTTTGATTCAATAAAATGCATTGTTGTGATCTTAGGACTTCTATGCCCAGGAAGTGCTTAAGCTCCCCTAGGTATTTTATTTTGAACTTGTCATGCAGTATGCTTTTAGCAACACTCACAAATTCCTTTCTACTTCCTGTTATAAGTAGATCATCTACGTAGACAAAAATAATCACCACATCCTCACCCTTTCTCATGGTGAACAGAGAGTAGTCATGATTACATTGAGTGAAACATGCACCAATCAAGGCTTCAGTTAACTTAATGTTCCACTGCCTAGATGATTGCTTGAGTCCATACAAGGAATTGAGCAATCTACACGCCATCTTCTCCCCCTGACTTCTAAAGCTTTCTGGTATCTCTATGTATACCTCCTCACATAGATCACCTTGCAAAAATATATTATAAACATCCATTTGGAATAAATTACATCCTTTTGATGTTACTAATCTTTTCTTGAACCTCTCTACTTCCCCATCTGCCATAAATTTGATCTTGTACACCCATTATGATCCCACGGTGTTCTTCCTTTTAGACAAGTCAACTATCTCCCAAGTCTTGCTTTCTTCAAGTGCTGTAATTTCTTGTTTCATTGCCTCAATCCACCTGGGGTCTTTACCAGCCTCTCTGAAGCTCTGTGGTTCAACCAAGGAAGATAAACCTGCAAGATAACTCTGATATTTGACAGAGGTGCCTACATATGACAAGTAATCTGATAGAGGATACAAGCTGCAATGTGACTTAGGCTTGGTTTTAGTGACATAATCCTTCCTCCATATAGGTTGTTTGCCTTGTCTGATTAATTTTTTTGCTTTTGTCTCAGTATGCACAATAGTAGGGGCAGATGGAATGTCATCTGCAATAAGAGCAGTAGCAGATGGAATGTTATCATTCTCCTCAGCACTAGTAGTAGTTGCAGTGTCATTTGCTCTAGAGGTGTCTTCCGGAATTGAATTGTCTGCCTCAGGGATCTCATTATCTTGGCATTATGAATCAGGAACTATATTGTCCTGACCAACCTCCTCTTCTCTCACCTCTGATGGACTAGCCATGTCTGGCGTAGCTGTTACATCCTGCAAATGATGGAGCAAGATGGCATTTGGGAAAATAGTATCAGGAGGAATTGTATAACCTGACGAAGTCTATGATCTGAATGAAAAATCTGTCTTTCTAAAAAATCACACACCTACTGATAAAGAAAAGCCTAGAAGCTAAGTCTAGCAAACTGTAACATTTCTGTGTCTCTGAAAAGCCAAGTAGCACTGCAGGTTTGGTCCTTCGTACAATCTTATCTCACTTGACCAAGTTAGTTGCATAGCAGAGACAACCTAAAATTCTAAGGTGACTTAGCTTGGCCTTTATGTGATATAACAACTCATATAGTGTGCTTCCTGACACAACAGTGGAGGGCAATCTGTTTATCAAGTACACTGTTGACTTCATACATATGCCCCAATATCTTAGAGGAATGGATGCTTGAAACCTTAAGGCTCTAGCAGTATCAAAGATGTGTCTATGCTTCCTTTCTACTATGCCATTTTGCGGTGGAGTGTAGGGACAAATGCTTTGATGAATAATCCCAAGTTTAGTGAATAATTCTGTACATTGTGAGTTAAAAAACTCTGTTCCATTATCTGACCTCAATATCTTGATCATAGTGTTAAACTGATTTTTAATCATTGTCACAAACTGTTTTAACACTACAATTACCTCACACTTCAACTACAACAGATAAATCCATATGTATCTAGTGTGATCATTCACAATAGTAAGGAAATAATGCTTTCTATCAAATGTAGGAACTTTATAGGGTCCCCAAAGGTCCATATATACAAGATTGAAAGGAGCTTCAACTCTAGAAGAACTAAGTGGAAACTGTAGCCTAGTTTGCTTTGCCAAAGGACATATATGGCAATTATTCTGTACTCTATTACTAATGTTGTCTTGAAGCTCTACTATGTTCTTCATAGTTGACAATGAAGGGTGTCCCAGCCTCATATGCCAAAAGTTGTCCCTTCTTGCATTTTCTATTGTATGCACTGGTTTTATTCTTTTAGCTAGAGTCAGGTACATAAAGCACATTGCTAATGATCTTCCCTTTGAACAACTTTGCAGCACCAACATGTGTGATATCTGTCTGTCATCATCATGTTGGCAAATGAACCTTGTTTGTACTTATCTCGGCAGTGTGATTACTTTCATTCAATAGGCCTAAACTAGAGGTAATATGGTGAGAGCTCCTGAGTCTACAAGTCATTCCCTTTGTTGTTTGAAATTAGACATTAGACAAGTGACAATACCTGTCATATTAGCATGATGATCTCCAGAATCTTTGTTCAGCAAGTTCAGAATTTGATTATATTGTTCAAGTGTGAAGAACAATCATTTGTGCTCTGATGCTTTGTGATTGTCTCCAACAATTTGAGAAGTTGATGCTATATTTGCACTATTAGCAGCAGCTAAGGGCTCCTTCCTCCATCCTTCATGAGTTCCACCACTATGAGGGTTCCAGCCATCATAACTACCAATACCAAACCTCTTTTTTTGCTTGAAATCAGAACCTATGATTTTGTAATAGTTCTTTTTAGTATGGCCTTTCATCTTACAATGATTGCAAAAACTGTTTTTTGTCTTTGCTTGACCTCGCCCTGCCTGCATAACCAAAGGATCAAGCTTGTCAGTTACAACATTAGCATTAACAACCTATTGACTTTCATCTTGAATGGATCATAGCATAGGCTTGATTAAGGGTTGGTTCAGTAGACTTCATAAGAATTTGTCACCTAGCTTGATCATATGAATCATTCAAACCACTCAGAAACTGCATTACTCTCTGTCTATAAAGATATTCCACATGCTCCTTAGACTTTGGACAACCACAATTAGGTGATGGTACCATCACATCATATTCATACCACAACTTCTTCAGTATTGAGAAATAAGCAAAAATTGAGCTGGATCCTTGTGACAGAGTAGCTATTTCTCTGTGTAAATGAAAAATACGAACTCGATTAACCTTATCAAATCTCTCTCTCAAATCCTCCCAAACTAGATGTGCATTAGAAGCATACACAATTCACCTAAGAGCTCATCAGATACTGTATTCATGATCCACGATAAGATGTGGGCGGTATATATGTGAGGTGATGAGTACTTATGCGTCGCCAATTTATCCGTTTTCCCTGTTTTCTCCCATTTTTCTTACATTGTCTCTTTCTTATGCCTAATTGCTACGTGTTTATACTAGTGTTATTAAATTAATTGTTCTTATCATGTTTATGGATTTTCTGGTGATAATTGAGTATTATGATCGCATTGTAGGTTTCCCACTGCTCATGCATTTCCTTCTTAAAGGTCTCCATTTTACACGTACCTGTTATGAACCCTAGTTTCTTCTTCCCCAATAATGCAATGAGCATAGACCTACTCTAAAGGCCATAATTCTCCGATCATGTAAGCTTAATAGGAATTAGAATTAAACCTGGAGTTTCCCCTGGGCCTACATATAGTGTATGTGTGTAATCGATTGTTGATTCCGCCATTGTTGACAATTTGAAGAAATCTCAAACTCTGACACAATTTGACAATGAATCGATGAATTGATATGCACAAACTAGCAACAATCAAAAAGCAAATTCTCGCGGCATCGAATGCTCTGATACTATGCTAAAATAAAACCTTAACTGAGGGAGCTTGAAGCTTCTCTAATGGAGTTGACTAGTACGATGCGAGAGGAGAGAAAAGAGACTGAATTGGGAAAATGATAACTAACTTCATTATCTGAGTGTTAACACCTATATATACAAATTAACTCACTAACAACATCACTAACCGACTATTGACAACTATGCTAAAGCCGGACATAAGATTACTATTCTAACCAAATAACTAACTGCATTTAACTAACTAACTAATTGGTCTATACAGATGTTGCCATGTATCCTTCTGTTATATGTCAATAGAAAGGTTAAAATCACATTGGGTCTATTATATGCAACTTTACCTTGTATTTCTGCAAGAGGTTATTTCTAATAATTGAACTCATAACCTCCTTAGTCGCATGATGGCAAATATTATAGTTGCAATTGCGCCAATGTTCCCCTTCTTTATCATTGATTTCTTAAGCTTATAATATTAAAACTTATATTTTTGAAATTGCATTAAAATTAATGTGAATTCAAATAATAAAAACAAAAAAAGATATGTTAAATGATCAACTTGAATGAGGGACTAGGGCACGAAATCTCTCTCGGCGCAGGTTTGCTAATGTGCGCCAACCATGGGGAAAAGAGCTCATGTTCAATCCTAGAAAGCTCTCCAAGCTCAAGAAACAACATCGCGAGGTCAATTTCAGTAGAAGAAGGATGTAATTGAATCTCAAGCAGTAGAAGGAAACAGTGAGTCGATGAATGATACGACACCAGTCGTAAAGGAGCAGGAAACTAATGAAACAGGAGCATCGTCAGCAAAATCATGGACAAAGGTTGTGCAAAGGCCAAACACTAGCCCTAGGCTCTCTTGGACGGAGGAAGTCGAAGCAATGGAGGAAGAGGAGAAGAAGAAATCTGTGTGGGACAACTTTGACATTGGTAAGATTTCAAATGCAGGATTTAAACTAGAATTTATTTCCCCAAAAGTGCATGGTGATGCTACAATGTGTGAAATAGAGATAGAGTACATAAGCTCGGAAATAGAGTACTGGAAAAATACAGTTGTCTGCTATATCCTTGGGGATTTTCCACCTTTCAATGTTTTAAATGGGTATATCCAGAGAATTTGGGGGAAACATGGCATTAACAAAGTGTCAGTGCTAAGGAATAGGGTTGTGTTGGTGATATTTGATTCAGAAGTGGGAAAGAATGAGGTTATTGAAGGAGGAATATACCACTTTGACAACAAGTCGTTCATAGTCAAAGCTTGGACAGCAAACATGGAGTTTACGCGTGAGGAGAAATTCACAGTGCCTATATGGATACGATTACCAGGATTAGATTGTAAATACTAGAGCCCTAAAGGGCTGAGTAAAATAGGAAGTTTAGAAGGGAAGCATCTTATGGTTGACAAAAACACAGAGAAGAAGACTGGCTTAACTTTGTTCGCATGTTTATTGAGGTGGAAATGGAAGCACAAATACCAGACAAAGCTTGGTTCAGGAATGAAAAGGGAACTTTGATTGAACAAAAGGTTTTATATGACTGGAACCCTAGCTTTTGTAAGTTTTGTAATGAGTATGGGCACAAATAAGAAGAGTGTAGAAAGAAGAATCCAACTGCAGGTCCAACTGAAACAAATCCAACCAAAGAACGAGAAAAGGAAGCTGAGCCAAAGAATGCTAAGGCACAGCAAGCAACTATAACTTCTAATCTGGCAGGACAGTAGGAAACAACAACAACAATCAAAGGAGAGTGTCAAAAGTCATAAGCAAATGAATGAAAAAATGAAGAGCAAGGTAAATGATGGATAGATCACACCAATGCATACAAGTAAACAACAATCACACAGCACTCGACAGGCAGGGAAGGCAACAGGCAACACATTTCAGGTGCTGGCAGAATCAGGGACAAGTAAGCAACTACAAGATGGTGTGGCTAACACTGTGGGAGGCAAATCTTGAATAGTCTACTTTGCTGGAATGTAAGAGGCCTTAGTGGGCCTAATAAGCAAAAGAAGGTTAAACTCTTTTGCAATAAGCAGGAAGCTGGTTTGATAGGACTGCTAGAAACCAAAGTAAAAGTTAATAAAATAGAAAAGGTAGCAAGTAGTATGTTTGGTGGTTGGAACTATATAACCAATTTAGATATGCACTATAAATGGAGGATGGCTCACTTGTGGACCGGACTACTTTTAGATTAATGTCCAGAACAAGACAACTCAAGTAATTACATGCAGAGTGCATTATGTGTCTGGGCAAAGATCTTTTCTCATTATTGTAGTGTATGCTTTCAACAGTACATAGGAAAGGAAAGAGCTCTGGAACTACTTGAATATTACATGCCAAGGGTGTCAGGAACCTTGGATCATCATGGGTGATTTTAATGCAGTATTGAGATTGGATGACAGAGTAAGAGTTCTTCCTATAAATGTAGGGGAAACTAGAGATTTTTAGGAATGTGTAGATATATGTGGTTTAATTGAAATGCCACATAATGGAAATAGGTACTCATGGAATGACAAACGTAGAGATCAAAGAATCTTTTCTAAGATTGATTGGGTGTTTGTCAACAGAGATTGGCTAGATAGAATGCATGCATATAATGCTACTTTCTTGCCGGAAGGAGTACATGATCACTGTTCTATTAGTGTTCACCTAGTTAATGCTCCATTACCAAGGAAGAGACCTTTTAGGTTTTGTAATACATGGGCACGACATCCTAAATTCCTGGAGATAGTAAAGGAAGGATGGGATAATGTAACAACCCGACTTGTCGTTTTAAGAATTAACGCCCCGTTCAGTGACTTAAGGTTTCGAAGAACTTCGTAATATGTATTATGACCCGCGGGTGTGGTCGAGTTTGATTTTTTGGAAGATTCAAAATTAAATTAAAAGAGCAATTCTTATTTAGAAGCTTAAATGGAAAGAGTTGACCGGAGAATTGACTTTTGAGCAAACGACCCCGGAATAGAATTTCGATGATGGCAATAGCTTCGCATGATGATTTAAGACTTAGGCGTATATTCTGATTTGGATTTGGAAGCCTGTAGGTCAATTCGACGCATTTTGGCGAAAGTTGGAAAATAGAAGATTTTTAGAAAATTCTGACTGAAGGTGGAAATTTTTGATAACGAGGTCGGGTTTTGAATCAGAAAATTTGAATAGCTCCATTACGTCATTTATGACTTGTGTGCAAAATTTGAAGTCATTCCGGATTGATTTGATACGTTTCAACGCAAAATATAGAAGTTGAAAGATTTGACAACTCATAATTTGATTCGATGCGTGATTCGTAATTTCGGCATTGTTTGACGTGGTTTGAAGCCTCGACTAAGTTCATATTGTATTTTGGGACATGTTGATATATTTGGTTAAGGTCCCGAGGGCCTCGGGTAGATTTTGAAAGGTTAACGGAGCAATTTGGAATAGAAAAAAGCTGCTGGAAAATGGCAGCAGCTGTTGGAATTGCACCTGCGGAATTATGGGCGCAGGTGCGACCATCGCAGAAACGAGGATTTTCCCCGCATAATCGGCCTGGGCAAGGCTGATGGAGAAAGCCGCAGATGAGGCCACAATTGCGCAGGTGCGGTCACTGTGCTCGCAGAAGCGGAGGCAGCGCAGGTGCGCATCTTGGCTCGCAAAAGCGAGGTCAAAGATGCGGAAATATATCCGCAGAAGCGGAAACTGGACAAAATATAAGGACCAAAAATGGTCATTTTGCCATTTTCGTTTTGGATTTTTGGAGCTCAGATTTGGGAGATTCTGGAGGGATTTTTTACAAGCTTGGTTGGGGTAAGTGTTCTATATCCTAAAGTATTTATATTTCATGAATCTATAATTTTATTCATCATTTAATTCGGATTATTATGGAAGAAATCAAGATTTTGGCAAAATCTTTCAAAAGCAAAAATTTAAGATTTGGAGGTCGAGTTGTTATCGGAATTGGATAAAATTAGTATGGTTGAACTCGTATCGAAATGAATGTTCGAATTTCATAAAAATTATGTCAGGTTCTGAGAGGCGGGCCCCGCATTAATTTTGGTTGACATTTTTGGATAAATTTCTAAGTTGACGTTTTATTATCCGGAATTATTTTTGATGAATTTTAATGAAGTGTTACAATTTATTTGGATAGATTTGAGCAGTCCGGAGGTTCATTCAAGCAAGAAGGCAATTTTGGAATATCGACATAACTTCGAAAAGGTAAGTATCTTGCCTAACCTTGAGTGGGAGAAATTTCCCTTAGGCATTGAGTCTTATGTGTAATTTGTGTAATTGAAAACCATGTACGCAAGGTGACGAGTACGTACTTGGTTTATATGTGAAAATTACATTGGTTAAGATCCTTAGACGCCTTTATATATTAAATTGGAAATTATTTGCATGTATTAAATTCTTTAATTATCTTGCCTAAATTCTTGTTTTGTTGGATTTGTTTTTATATGATGATTTGATGTGATTGCCACCTAGATTTTTATGTGAAACATTATTTTGTTGAGTTGTTCACTCCTAGATATATTTGTTAAGATTTTGTGCACATTATGATCGAGCCATGGACTCCTTATTGTGGAAAATAATGTATTGTTAAATTTTGTGAGAAATTATAATATTTGAACACTTGATGTGCAATCTATGATAAATTGTAAGATTTGAGCACTTGAGGTACAATTTATGAGATGTGATATTGGCACGTTATATTGTTGAGAAGTTTTGTTCGGGTGTTTGCACGAGGTTTCTGCCGTGCTATTATTACTATTGATTTATGCACATGCGGCGTGACAAGGCGGGCTATATATATATGGGGGGATTTGCGCATGTGGCGAGAAAAGGTGGAAATATTATTATGCGTGTGCGGCGAGACAAGGCGGGCATTTATATTATTATTGCGCACGTGGCGAGACAAGGTGGGCTATGTCGGGGATTGAATTGTGATGATTTGTGATAGCTTGAGAAAATTGTTGTTTGTTGTATATTTACTCTGGGACTACGAGGCGGTACCTCGGGAGATCACCCTGTCTTGCATATTTACTTTAGAACTACGAGGCGGTACCTGGGAAAATCCCCATGTTTTGCATATTTACTTTTGGGACTACGCGGCGGTACCTCGGGAGATCCCCTGTTGAGCATTTACTTTTGGGGACTACGAGACGGTATCTCGGGAGTACCCTTTTGTTGACATCTCTCTATGGTTACACTTGCTTTTTATTATTTTATATTTTCGTGATAGAAAAATCCTTGTGAGTTGCGTGATGTATTATTTGATTTTACTATGTGTTTGTATTCCTTGTTGTATTGTGTTGGCTTGGGCTTTTTAGTACGATACTCTGAAGATTTATATTCCTGGTTTTTAGTGATATTTATGATTGAGTTATTTTAAATAAAAGAAGTAACTATTATGTTTGAAATTAATAAGTTTTACATCCAAAGTAATAGATTATCTGATGTTTTATTTAAATTGAAATGTCATTTTTCTTCACTCCAACTATTTCTAAAATAAACTCATTTCTTTGTTGAATTCTTACTCGGTTTAAAAATGATAACCTTTCTTTATTGAAAATAAATTAATCGTGCGGATTTTATGTATAGACATATTTGGTATGAGAGTTATCCTTGCGGTTGTGATAGAGATATGGGCACGAGGTGCCGTGAAAATATGAAAGTGGGCTGAGACCCGTATTTTTTATGATTATGAGATGAGGTGTCACAAGGTAACTTTTATTTGAAAGGATTATATTCGAAATAATATCTATTTGAAGGAATTATATTAGAAAGAGATTTATGTGAAAGAATTTTATTTCTGAAGAGTATTATTTGAGAAGCATATAGTGGAAAGATTTATATTTGAAGGACTTGATTTAATTAGTTGTGCTTGTATTTATTATTTTTTGAGTAATATTTATGGTGTTCTTGTTGCCCTGCTGTGTATACCACCGGTTGATTATTGTTGCCATCATTGTTATTTGTTTCCTCTTATTTTTGTATACTATATTGCACAGGTTATTAGACTAGTGAGTGTCTTGACTGTACCTCGTCACTACTCTAATGAGGTTAGTCTTGATACTTACTGGGTACCGCCATACTACACTTATGTGAATTTTTGTGCAGAGCCAGATATTGGAGATATCGGACTCGGACAGAGTTAGTGTGTTGATCGCAAGGATTCAAGGTAGAGCTGCTTGGTCATCGCAGTCCCTTGGAGTCTTTCCATTTTATTGTATTATCAACTCTTATTCGAACATTATTGTATATTCGATCTTTGAGATCATTGCATGTATTTAATTAGAGTTCGTGACTCAGTATTACCAGTCTTGGGAAGGTGTTATAATTATTTCCGTTGTTGGTTTCGATTAAAAAAATGGCTTGAATTGTAATTGTAATCGGCTTACCTAGTCTTAGAGACTAAGTGGCATCACGATGCCTGTGGTGGGATTTTGGGCCGTGACAGATAATTAGATAGAAGGATGTGTTATGTTGCAAGTAGCGAGGAAGCTGAAATTATTGAAAAGGAAATTAAAGGGACTGAAACAGAGAGATATTAGAACTATAGTGGATGAGGTCAATGACTTGAGGGAAGAATTACAACAGATACAAAGAGCAGCACAACTGCAACCAACAGACAACACACTCATGCAATTAGAGAAAGAAACATATCAAAGATTCATGCAGAAATCATACACGGCAGAAGTATTGTTGCAGCAAAGGGGCAAAACTACCTAGGTGAAGCTAGGTGATGACAACACCAGCTACTTCTATTCAGTAATCAAGCACAGAAGACTTCAGCAGGCAATCACACAACTGAGGGACAAACATGGAGAATCTCAACATGAAACCATAGCAATTGCTAACATACTGGTGGAGGAGTTCTATCAAGAGCTGCTTGGACAGAAGGGCCACAACAGAACAAGGGCATTTAGAAGTTTTTTACTTAATGGAACAATACTAACAATAGAACAACAACTGCAACTGGTTCAACCATATAATGAAATGGATGTCAGAATTTCTATGTTCAGCATAAAAAAGAACAAAAGCCCAGGTCCAAATGGATATGGGAGTGAGTTCTTCAGAGCGACCTGGAAGATCATAGGGCAGACATCATTGGAGCGATTTTGAAGTTCTGTGAGAATGGCAAATTACTGACTCAACTGAATGCTACTTTGATCTCTCTAATTCCTTAGGTTGAAGTACCATAAAAAGCAGAATAGTTCAGACCAATTTCTTTTTACAATGTGATATATAAATGTGTTTACCCGAAAAATCAGATATAGTTGAATTTATAAGTAGTTCTAAGGATATGCGATATAGCCTGACATAAATCGTATGCAGAAGTGGAAATGTTTGAATTCTTGGCTATAGAAATGAGATATAAATTATTGAACTAGAAGAATGAGTATGTTGAGTAAAAAACAAGCTTAAGGGATTTATTCTTCAATAAACAGAAGTAGTCTTTTCTTACCAATGTCCCACCGTGTTTACAAGGATTCCCCACTTTATAGTAGAGGGATCTTACTTTATTTACAATAAAAAATATATAGTGGAGAACCCATGATGAATTGTCCCTTCCTCGATTCCTGCCAAGATTCTCTCCCCTAGTGTGATTGCAACAACTCCTGTCTGCGAGCTCGATACTGGCTCGAGCTCG